>CAUYRH010062259.1:0-19096 GCA_963574655.1 Perodicticus potto
CCCCCTGGCCCAGTTCCTCACTGCACCAGTGCCCCCTGGCCCGGTTCCTCACTGCACCAGTTCCCACTGGCCCGGTTCCTCGCTGCACCAGTGCCCCCTGGCCCGGTTCCTCGCTGCACCAGTGCCCCTGGCCCAGTTCCTCGCTGCACCAGAGCCCCATGGCCCAGTTCCTCACTGCACCAGTGCCCACTGGCCCGGTTCCTCACTGCACCAGTGCCCCCTGGCCCAGTTCCTCACTGCACCAGTGCCCACTGGCCCGGTTCCTCGCTGCCGCAGTGCCCACTGGCCCGGTTCCTCGCTGCACCAGTGCCCACTGGCCTGGTTCCTCACTGCACTAGTGCCCACTGGGCCGGTTCCTCACTGCACCAGTGCCCCCTGGCCCAGTTCCTCACTGCACCAGTGTCCACTGGCCCGGGTCCTCACTGCCGCAGTGCCCACTGGCCCGGTTCCTCACTGCGGCCGTGCCCACTGGCCCAGTTTCTCGCTGTGGTGTCCATGGTGTAAATCTAGCTCCTTGCTCAGCCCTAACCCTGAGACACCCTTCAAGGAGAAAATTAGCTCTCTCTGAGGCCAATGAAGTTTCTTAGCCCCTTCCCTCCATTACCTTCATAACATGGTATGATTATTAATTTTATGTATCAACTCAAGTAAGATATGGTGCCCAGATTTTACTACAAAGATTATATTTAGACACAGCACCTGTAGCTCAGTGGTTAGGGCGCTAGCTGCATACACCAGGTTGGCGGATTCAAACCCAGCCCAGGCCTGCTAAACAATGACAACTACAACAAAAAAATAGCCAGACGTTGTGGCAGGCGCCTGTAGTCCCAGCTACTCAGGAGGCTGAGGCAAAAGAATCGCTTATGCCCAAGGCTGCTGTGAGCTATGATGCCACAGCACTCTTCTTTCTTTTTTTTTTTTTTTTGAGACTCTGTCTCACTTTATCGCCCTTAGTGGAGTGCCATGGTGTCACACAGCTCACAGCAACCTCCAACTCCTGGGCTTAGGTGATTCTCTTGCCTCTGCCTCCCGAGTAGCTGGGACTACAGGCGCCCGCCAGAACGCCCGGCTATTTTTCTGTTTTTGCAGTTCGGCCGAGGCCGGGTTTGAACCTGCCACCTTCGGTATATGGGGCCAGCGCCCTACTCGATGAACCACAGGCACCGCCCAAAGCCACAGCAGTCTAATGAGGGTGACACAGTGAGTCTCTGTCTCAAAAAAAAAAAGATGATATTTAGATAGGATTAGCAGTAAAACAGATTACATGCCATAATGTGGGTGGGCCTCATCCAATTAGTTAAAGGCCTTAAGAGAAAGAACTGAGGCTTCCCCACCAGGAAGGTGCCCTTAGACTGCTAGAGCTGCAACATCACCTCTCCTCTGGGCACCGGCCTGCCTGCCTGCCCTGCAGATTTCAGAAGTGCCACTTTCCACAATTGCATGAGCCCCATGGATGGGCCTTCCCCAGACCGGATCCAGAAACACCACATTCCTATTGAATAACTTCCCTGCCTCCTTTTTTGTGGTCTCTGCTAGAAAAAAACTAAAAAAACTACAGTTAAACTTGTATTCATCCTCTAACAGCCATTGATACATGTCTTTCTTTCTTTCCTTCTCTTTCTCTCTCTCACTCCTTCTCTTTCTCTCTCTCACTTTGTCACCCTGGGTAGAGTGCCGTGGTGTCATAGCTCACAGCAACTCAAACTCTTGGGCTCAAAAGATCCTCTTGCCTCAGCCTCCCTATAGGTGGGACTATAGGCACCTGCCACAACAGCCAATAACTTTTTCTACTTTTAGTAGTGACAGGATCTTGCTCTTGCTCGGGCTGGTCTTGAACTCCTGAGCTCAAGTGATCTACCCACCTCAGCCTCCCCAAGTGCTAGAACTATAGGAGTGAGCCAGGGCACCTGGCTGCCTCTTTTGTTTTTTAAAGAGACAGGATCTTGTTTTGTCACCCAGATTAGAGTGTAGAGACATCAAAATAGCTCACTGCAGCCTCCTGCTCCTGGGCTCAAGTGATCATCCTGTCTCAGACCTCCGAATAGCTGGAACTACATACTAATTTTTCTATTTTTGGTGGAGACAGAACCTTAGTATGTTGCCCAGGCTGGTCTCCAACTCCTGGCCTCCCAAGCAATCCTCCCACCTTGGCCTCCCAAAGTGCTAGGATTATAGGCATGAGCCATTGTGTCCAGCTAATGCATGCACTTTTTTTTAAAGATTAACCTCCCTCATGGCTTCCTATTACTTTGTTTATCCTTTTCTCCTTTAGACCTGATTTCCAATCTTTTCCTTTTAAAAATCTTATTGCTCATTACATATTTTTGTGAGCTGCCTTAAACCTTTTGGATGAAATGCAAAACAAATCAACAAAGCAGCCATCAGCAGTTCTAATATTAGCCTTACTGGATAAAATCACCCTAGATTGATTCATTGCTGATTTAGTTCAGAATATAGATTCAAAATGAACTAAGGTGAAGCAATGATATTTTTCCTCTCCATTTCCTTCTTCAGGGAGAAAAATCGATGTAAACTTCTAAGCACCTATTATTTCCCCCTCAAAATCAGAATATTAGAAACACAAATAATGTCCAGACTGATATGTTGCCTCCCAGCATGGGAAATGTAGGCATAGTTTTAGATCCAAGTTGCTCCATCTGATCACAAATGGAATTCCCCTTCATGCTGTACCCCTGCTCTCCATGTGTGAAGCTATCCCAACTCTGACACAGCATGGATTACTCCTTCCTGTCCAATTCTCCACAGTACAAACAGAAACCATACATTTATGCTGGTTCTAATTAGCATCAGACATTCCCAGGCCTTGACACTTGGAAATATATTTCTAGTGACAGAAAAGAATTTTTAATATAAAGTGATCGCAACATGGAGAGAAATAACCTCAAAAGTACTTGTGAACTTGTTTCTGTTTCCTCTGAACACTTCCTGAGTCCTTGCGTTTTTCTTGAGAAAGCTTCCTGAGTCTTCACTGCAAATCTTCTACCCTCAGGTTGTCAGTGTCTTGTATTTCCCTACTTTTATTGTGAGGGCAGTGATGACTCCCTGGTAGCGAGGAGGAGCCTACTTTCACCTTCACGTTCACAGCATCCTCAATAAAGTTTGTATAAATCCTGGGACAAGTGTTTCAGTATCTTCCTCCCCCTTGGCTCTCCCAGCACACTGTCCCTCTTCACTGTTATTCTAAAGAACAAAGCCCAGGCCGGTTTCCGTGAGCAGAAACCATTCATCTCACTGTGGAGCAAAATGAAATATGAGCAGCCCATGAAAAGGTTAACACTCACCAACCATATGCAGAGACTTCCCCAGAGGCCCCCAGTGCCCACCAAAATGAAGGAGTATAAACTCAGCCTCATAGAAAACTCATGCTTCAGCTGGCAGGAGCCTGATACTGAAAAGAGGAAGTCTTGAGTCCTGGCTTTGCCAATAACTAGCAAGGTGACTTGGGACAGGTCACATCTCTGGTGGACATAATGGCAGGTGTGTACCCACTCAGCGCTTACATCCCTGATGCCTGGAGGCCTAGTATTGTTAGACAATGAGGGGGAGGACAGAAGCTCTGAAAAGACACCGCCCTGTCTTCTCTGTACACGTGGCACCAACCTGGAGCCCTGTCACCCCATGCAGACATACCAGTCAGCCTCTGTAGGACCCTCTGGGAGCTGGAACATTACCTACTAGTCTGTAGCCCTGCGATCCAAGGGTTCACACTGCTGTGGCCCAGATGACGGACAGTCAGCCACCAGAGAGCACCAGGCAGCAGGTTCACTGGGTTTAAGGGACAAACAGAAAAGGCTCCAGTACCTGGCCCTGGTCTCTGCTTCCAAACAGGCATCCCAAGCCAGCAGGGTGGCAGCTGCTCAAAAAACCACCCAGGTCAACAAGTTTGCTGGCTGCAAACACGACATGTCTGCATCATGTGGCTTTGTGAACTAAAATGAAATCTTGAGACCTCCAGCCGAGTGAATGGACTTTCCTTGCCCTCCTTGGCCAAGGGGACCCAAGAAATACCCTAAAACTGAGCCGCCAGCCATGAGGAGAAGGAAAGTCAGATATAATCTGGTTATGCTCTGTCTCTTTTAGAGTTATTCTTTCTAACAGTATCTTACTAACAGTATCTTACAGTATCGAACAGTAAGATACTATTAGAAAAAATAACAGTGTTCTGATTAACAGGCCTAAGGCCATGTAAGACAAAGATTAAACCACAACTGCAGGCCATCAATTTATTTAATGGATCATGAGTTTCAGTAAACATCCAGTGGCTTGTCTCTCTGATTAACAGACTTCCTTATCTTAACTTTAAACACCGCAAGCCTTTAGACAAAGCTTCATTTCTTTAACCAATCACAAATCAAAGACTCTCTGAATCCACCTATAATCTGTAAGCCCTTGATTCAAAATGTCCTGCCTTGCTGTGATGCCACAGCATTCTACCCAGGGCAACAGCTTGAGGCTCTGTCTCAAAATGTCCTGCCTCTTGGGTCCAAACCAATACATGCTTTCCACATATTGATTTATGATTTTACATAGAATTCCTGTCTCCCTAAAATGTATAAAACCAAATTTTAACCCAACCATGGCAGGAGCATTTGCTCAAGATATCTGGGCATGGCTCCCCAGGCCATGGTCACACACATCCAGCTGAGAATAAACCTCTTTAAATTATTTTACAGAGTTTGGTTTCTTTTCTGTTGATAGAAGCGCTCTTATACTGATATGCTCTCTGTAGCAGCAAACAATAAAAACACTGACAGCATGTATGGGCTATAACTTGCTCTAGAAATCTGAGGCAGTTTAATTCAAAATTAAGTTCCTACCTGGAGTTTTGGAGCTCCTTAAGTCACTGCAACTCCTGGTAGTAAATGGCTCATTTCCAGCAGGCCCAGCCCAGCTTCTGATATATGGTAAATGCTTTGAACTGTGATAAATGAGATTGACACTTTGCCATTGACCTTTAGATGCAGAAGTGATTGCCATAGGAGAGATGACCTAAGCAGACCTAATCTCTGTGAGCAGACTTTCTGCTACTCCTGTCTCCTAGAGCCCAAAGACAGGGGGAAACCAACAAGGATTATTAATTTAATGCTGCATGTCTCTGGATAGAGACCTGTCAATGGAAGAACTCTCAAGGGAGGTGTGGAGATTGTTCGGACACTTTCATAACTGACCTAGAAGGAGGGCACAGATCCATCTCCCAGGTTTCAGATGCTACTGAGTTATTGTGGGAACTAAAACACCTGATCAGAGTAAGAACCACAGGAGAAGCCTAGAGAGGGAGAGGCAGGAAAAAGACACAGTAAATCTTCTCTAGGAAATGCATGTTTAAGGTAGTATACTTATTTAGCAAATGAATGGCTTCATGCTTTCATTTTTCCATTCAGGAAAAGAAATGAGGAATACTCTCAAGATGCCTCATGAAAACTCTCATGCAGTGTTTTTCTACCCCCTTTTTAAAAATCATACAGCACACTTAACCCTAGAGTTAAACTTCCTAACACACTTAAATTATGTTGATTTTAAAAAGTCAAAAAAAAATACTTACTGTGCTTCAAACTTCTTTTGAAAATGATTTAATTAATAATCCTTAAAAAATTTTGTGGCATACCTAAAATCCTCTCATGGCACAATGGTTGAAAATCGCTGCTCTAATGTTTCCTTAAGTCAGAAACTTGCATGTACATAAGGCTTGATCACCCACCAGGATGGGAACTGGCACCGACAGAAAATATGTGCACCCCCCTGTTGCATTTTTATCTAGGGTACAGGTCCTTTTCTTATACAAAAAAAACCTTAAATGGTACCATATTTCCTATAAAAAACTATCAACTCATGTGCAGATACATTAGGAATTAGTTGGTGGTTCTCCAAAGAAACAAAATCAACAGAAATGGAGAGACACATGTAATAAGAAATTGGCCCACATGATTCCGGAGACTGGAAAATCTAAAGATCTGCATGCAGTTGGCAACCTAGGAAAACGGGTGGTATAATTCTAGGCTGAGTTCAAAGTCTAGGAAGCAGGAGAGCCAATGGTCCAAGTTCTAGTCCAAAAGACATTTGGCTTAAGACCCAAGAAGAGCCAATGTTTCGGTTTGAGTCCAAAGACAGGAAAAGACTAGTGACCCAGCTTAAGCAGGCAGGTAGACGGTAGTTCCCTCTCACACACACTTTTTGTTCTACTCAGGTCTTAATCTGATCAGTTGAGGGCCATCCACAGAGTATTGACAGTCTGCTTGACTCAGCCTACATATTTAATTGTTAATCTCATTCAAAAACACCTTCACAGACACATTCAGAATAATGTCTCACCAAATACCTGGGTACCCAATGACCCAATCAAGTTGACACACAAAATTAACCACCACAGCTGGGTTTATAACCTATGCCAAAGTTAATGTTCTACAGAGTTGGGCCCACAACTCAGTGAAAATTAAAATAAAAGGTCTCTAGTTCAAAAATTGAGAATTTTAAGATGGTGAGAGCAGAGTATTAAGCCAAGAGTGGAGTTCTTCCAAATGTGAGTTTTGAGGCAATGCATGGGTCACATGCCCTTGAAGCTAACTCTTTTGTTTGGTTTTGCAAATTCACTGCTCCAACTATGACAAAAGCTTTGTTGGCTTTTAAGGTGGCATCTTTGCCACATTTCCATATTTGTTCTACTGTGTTCTCTGCACAATATGACCTTCCCCAGCCCTGCCAGGTTCAGTGGTCAGCTTTCCCTAGGAAGCCATGAATGTCCCCTCTTTTGTACCCCAGGTCTTAAGGAGGATTTCATTTCTTACTCAGACAGAATGTCATGCTTCTATTCTCCTAGCAGTCACCACACTGATCTTCTCCCTTTGACAAAATCACTTCATTTTTTTAAATTTTTATTTCATTTTTTTTCACATTAGTTTTTTATCAGACTTGTCTACTGAGGGCAAAATTATTCAGTTATAAGCTTGGTAGATATAGTTAATTACTTGGGTAATCCTAGGATTCAATGGAGTGTTAGCCTACGTTGGCAGTCAATAGATACGCATGGCTCTCATAAACAGCAACAAATTCGAAGTGAACAATCCTAATAGTTAGCAGATATTGAGCACTTTGCCATATGCCAGACCCTTTACATTCAGAGTATCTTCCACATAACCATATATTTCTTCCTTGTAACAGACTACCGTAGCCAACCTGGCAATGCCTCGCTCATGTATGGCCATACCTCAAAGATATTCCAGGTTCAGTTCCAGAGTACTGCAATAACATTCAGAAACCAAGTCACACAAGCTTTTTGGTATCCCAGTGCAAATAAAAGTTGTCTATGAAATGCACAATAGCAATATGCCAAAAAAAAATGCCTCAATTAAAAAATACTTTATTACCGAAAAAAATGCAAACCAACATCTGAGCTGTCAGTGAGACCTAATCTTTCTGCTGGTGGAGGGTCTTGCCTCAATGTTGATGGCTGCTGATCGATCAGAGTGGTGGTTCCTGAAGGGTTAAAACAGCCGTGGTAATTTCCTAAAATAAGCAAATATAGTTTGCTGCATCAATTGACTCTTCCTTTCATGAAAGATTTCCTGTAGCATTTGAGGCTGCTTGACAGCATTTTGCCCTCAGTAGAACTTCTTTTGAAATTGGAGTTGGTCCCCTCAAACTCTGCCCATTTCTTAAAGAAGTTTAGGTAATATTCTAAATCTTGTATTGTCATTTCAACAATGTTTACAGCATCTTCACCAGGAGTAGACTCCATCTCAAGAAACCTCTTTCTTTGCTCATCCGTATGGAACAACTCCTTATGTGTTCAAGTTTCACTGTGAGATTGTAGCAATTCAGTCACAATTTCACGCTCCACTTCTAATTCTAGTTTTCTTACTATTTCTACCTCATCTTCAACTCCTCAAAGTTAAACATGAGGAAAATGCAATCAACTTCTTCACATCAGTCTCTTATCATGCTACTAAGTTATGAGCTTAGCAGGTATTGATATTTTGACTTCCTGTCATGAATCACAAATGCTCTTAATGGCATCTTGAATGGTGAATCCCTTCCAGAAGGTTCACAATTTGCTTTGCATATCCAGAGGAATCATTGTTTATGGTAGCTATAGCCCTACAAAAATTTCTTCAATAACAAGATTTGAAAGTCATAATTACTCCTTGATCCATGGGCTGCCGAGTGGATGCTGTGTTAGCAGGCGTGAAAAAACAGCATTAATCTCCTTGTACCTCTCCATGGAAGCTCTTGGGTGACCAGTGAGCAGAAATATTTTGAAAGGACTAATTATTTTTTATGAGTAGTGGGTTTCAACAATTGTATGAAAATTTTCAGTACACCATTCTACAAACATTTGTTTGTTTCATTTATGGAGCACAGATAGAGTAGATTTAACATAGTTCTTAAGGGCCCTAGGATTTTTGGAATGAGAAATGAGCACTGGCTTTAAACTGAAGTCACTAGATAGGTCAGGCCCTAACAACAGAGTCAGTCTGTTCTTTGAAGCTTTGAAACAAATCACTGATTTCTTCTCTTTGGCTATGAAAATCCTAGATGATGTCTTTGTCCAACAGAAGACGATTTTGTCTACATTGAAATATCTGTTGTTTGGGGCAGCCACCTTCACCTATGATCTTAGCTGTATCTTCCG
Source organism: Perodicticus potto (assembly GCA_963574655.1). Classification (NCBI taxonomy): domain Eukaryota; kingdom Metazoa; phylum Chordata; class Mammalia; order Primates; family Lorisidae; genus Perodicticus; species Perodicticus potto. The sequence goes on from CAUYRH010062259.1 coordinate 8,648, forward strand.
AATAACTTGCTGCAGCTTCTCAACATCAACATGTGCTGTTTCAGAACTCCTGGGCTCAATGAATCTTCCCACATCAGCCTCCTAAGAAGGTGGGACTGCAGGTGCCCACCACCATGTCCTGCTAACTTTGTGGGAGGGAGAGAGTAAAGACTAGACCTTGCTACACTGCCCAGGCAAGGCTTGAACTCCTGGCCTCAAGCAATCCTCCCCAAGTGCTGGCTGCCCAGCCTCACCCTGCACTTTTATGTTATAGAGACGGCTTCTTTTTTTTTTTTTTCTTTTTTTGCAGTTTTTGGCCGGAGCTGGGTTTGAACCCGCAACCTCTGGTATATGGGATTGGCACCCTACTCCTTTGAGACACAGGCACCGCCTAGAGACGGCTTCTTTCCTTAAATCTCATTGACCAACCTCTGCTAGATGCAGACCTTTCTTCTGCAGCTTACGCACCTCTCTCAGCCTTCAGAGAAGTGAGGAGAATTAGGGTCTTGCTCTGGATTTGGCTTTGCTTATTAAGGGAATCCTTGGCTGGTTTGATCCTCTATCCAGACCACTCAAACTCTCTCCCTATCAGCAGCAACACTGTCTTTCTTTCCCAATATGCACATGTTCACTGCAGTAGCACTTCTGCTTTCCTCTGCATTCATAACTTGGCTAACTGTTTAGTGCCAGAGGTCTAGTTTTCAACCTCATTTCTAGCTTTCTATTTAAAGTGAGAGACGTTTGACTCTTCATTTCCCTTGAATAGTTAAAGGTCACTGTAGGGCTGTTAACTGGCCTAATTTCAATACTGTTGTGTCTCAGGGAATACGGAGGCCTGTGGGGAATGGCGGGTTGGCAGAGCAGAGAGAAGACACAGAGCCTTTACAAGTTAAGTTCAAGGCCTTATACGCATGCAGTTCATGGAGCCCCAGAACTACTGTAATAATGATATTGAAGGTCACTGATGACAGATCACCCTAACAGATGTAACAATGATGAAAAACTTTGAAATATGGACAGAATTACCAAAACATGACACAGTCATAAAGTAAGCACAGGCTATTAGAAAAACAGCACTGACAAACTTGCTCAAGGAAGAGTCGCCACAACCTTCAATTTGTAAAAACTGGAGTCTCAGTGAAGTGCAAAACATGACAGCACAGCAAAGTGAGGTGCACCTGCAGGTCGTCCCCCACTCCCAAGTGGGGTGCTGCTGAGGCATGGGCTTTATGACTCAACCCAGTTTCCCAGAGAATTAAGCAACAGTTGATAGAGCCAAGAAAATAAGTGACCTGCCCAAACAGAATATCCCACCCAGGAAAGAGGGAATGTGCCCACCCCTATCCTTCCAACCCCTTAAATCCCCATCCACCTTAACCCATGTGCTGACTTCCTTCTCAACTCACCCCAACCAGGTGGAATAAGGGCCTCCGTTTCCTCTCCTTTCACATTTCAGAATAATCTTTTATTTTCAGTCTTTGACCCCTCACCAGTCACACTCGGTGGTAAATGGATTAATAATGAGGCCTGTTTGCCTGCCTTTTCCATCTGCATCGCTGCCCAGCTTCCCTGCCAGCATTCAAGGGCCTCCGCAAATAAAGCCACTTTCTCTCAGATTGTCATTTCTGGCTCTACTTACAGGGGAGCCAAACTTGAACAATTAATACCACAGTTAAGGCAATGAGACACAGGCTAACTAATCCCTCCAGGGACAGAGTTGTGATGAGGGGACAAATGCACCCATGGCTAACGAGCAGAACCACGGAAGATGGAGAGAAATGACCCAAGTTCACAACAGAACAATTTTCCTTAGGGTGAATTCAGATTTGTTTTGTACATTTTTGAAAATATTTGAGTATGTGTTACCCCACCTACATATTACAAAGATATAATTTATCCAGACATGGTGGCTCATGCACCTGTAATCTCAGCACTCTGGGAGGCCGAGGTGGGTGATCACTTGAGCTCAAGAGTTGGAGACCTGCCTGAGCAAGAGCGAGACCCCATCTCTACTAAAAAAGAGAAAAATTAGCCAGGCATTGTGGTGGGCACCTGTAGGGAGGCTGAGGCAGGAGGATCACTTGACCACAGGAGTTTGAGGTTGCTGTGAGCTGTGACACCAGGACACTCTAGCCTGGGGCAACAGAGTGAGACTCTGTCTCAAAAAAGTAAGTATATGTGTATATAGTTTAGAAAAAAAATAGGCAGTATTAGGTAATAGAGATGATCTCAAAAGGCAGTCCAGATGATCTCAAAAGGCAGTCCAGGATAAAAGAAATAATTACTTTCGAGGACAGTTTCTATACTCGTATGAAAAGTTCACCCCGTATAAATGATCACAGGAAGTAGGGAGAGCGGAGCAGGCCTCTAACAGGTCAGCATCGCCACTATGGAAGAGCCACAAGTGCTCTACTGATGCCTGGGATATTGGACTAGCTCCTCCACAATCTCAGAAGCAAGGTGGTTCCTAAGCATCTAAAATAAAAATGACACAGAAAAGGAACATCTTCAACTATTTTGAGAAAAAAAAAAAACAGGATCTAAAAATATATTTTAAACTTCAGGTGAGGAGGATGATACATCATTAGAGTTTCCAGGGACATTTTCAGCTCTTTGCTGTTGGTGAGAGTATTTTAGTTCCCACAGCAGGAGTGTCTATACTGATAAATAAGAGAGCATGAGATCCTTCACAATACCCGACACGACTTCTCTCAGGAGCCGTAATAGACTGACAAGTTCAAAACATCCAGACAGTCATACTTTGTTGTAACTTTAACAATTAATTTGATGATATATAAGTAACTCATGAAAATATACCCCAGGGTCAAAGGATCTTCACAAGGCTAAGAGAACACGTCAGCGGTGTTGCCTTAGATGAGCTGGCAATGTCCCAGGGAAAGTGCTGGGACGGCGTGTGCAGAGCACGGTCGGCGTGCTGACTAGCACCTTTACACTAAGGAGACAGGGCAGGCTCACCTGGGACACCATCAAGGTGTCACTATAAATCAATTCACACCAAGACTGCTTTGGAAAGAATAGGTTTTTTATTTTTGTTTGTTTTTTGAGGCAGAGTCTCACTCTGCCATCCTGTGTAGAGTGCCATGGCATCATAGCTCACAGAAACCTTGAAGAGATCCTCCTGCCTCAGTCTCCCGAGTAACTGGGACTACAGGTGCCCACCACGATGCCCGGCTAGTTTAGGTGAGATATGATCTTGTTCTTGCTCAGGCTGGTCTTGAACTCCTGAGCTCAAGTGATCCACCTATCTTGGCCTTCCAGAGTGCTGGGATTATAGGTGTGAGCCACCACACCTGGCCTGGAAAGAACAGGTTTAATAAAAGCTCCCCTGCAGCATTATACCTCTTCACTGAACAGCTTTATTTTAGATCACAGCTACATCTGGGACAGTGGAACCAGCCACCTCAGCAAAAGAGGCAAAATTCAATGACCACACAGCCATCAACAGCTCTTGGGCACCACACAGCTCCATACGAGAGCTGTGGTGGGACCTCGAGGTGCTCTCGGCCTTGGGTGCACTCCCCTCACCAGGCTGGGGCTGGGTGTGCTGAGAGGCATCTCTGCAGGTGTCCTGGGCCTGGTCTGGACACACATCTTCCTCCTTCATCCCACTGCACTCGACAGGTCTAGACTGAACACCTCCCTATTTAGCATTCTCTTCCAGACTAAGCTTAAGAATTTATTTTGAAGTTTATTTCCCATGAAATTTATCAATGCCATTTTTTGGAAGACCAAGGTTATATGTGTGCATGTGAGATTCAGAATCTGCTGAAGATTTTAAAATTTCAAAGTGCTTTATTAAATCAGGCACACAAATCACTGTTTCTGGAAGCAACCCTCTAGCTGCAGAAGGAGAGAAGAAGCTGACAGGAAAACCTGAGAGCAGCACGCGCCTCAGAGCGACCTGACGCGTCTTTATCTTCTTCCCTTTTGCTCTTCTCTCCGTTCCTCCTTTCTTCTTCGTTTCCTTCCTTCCTTCCCAAGCGCTTTTCAAAACATTGAATAACAACATATCTACAACCATCACACCCGAAAGTCTTTGGTTCTTCGTTTAATTGATGAAAGCCTGACTGAGAAGATGCAAAGAGGGCAGGTCTTGCCTTCCTCACACAGAGCTGCTTCTGCGGCCTGCAGCCCGTGTGGGCCTGTTTCGTTAACCTGCTTGCTGAGAATTTTCATAAACATTTTTGGAATGAATGTTCCTTTCACATTAGAGGAGGTGTATTTAAAAAGCAGCCTTGCTTCAAACCAAATAATTATCTGGAAAAAGCACGTATTATTTTAATTTTCAGTAGGTTACAAATTATTGAACCTTAACAACAATTCCATCTTTGGAAAACATTCTTTTTGCGTCTGATGGACGATCCATTCCTGGAGAAGATACTCTGACTTTATTACACATCATCTTCAGCCAACAAAGAAAAGAAACTCAAATTGAAAATGAATTTTTGCTCTATTACATAATGGCCACAAGACTGGTAATGTGAGGGGAAGCTCAGAATTAGTCATTGATAATCATAAACTAAAAACAGAAATGTAGCGTAGTTGAGGCAAAAGCAAACGTTTTCCTCCCCACACGTTCCTGTTATCAGGCAGACTACTAGGCTGGCCACAGGACAGTGACTGGGAACATCAGCCACGCTGTCGACTGGACAGACAGAATGAAGGCCAGCCACGGGTGCCAGGTGCCCAGATTGCCCCTCTGCACACCAGCTCTGTGCACCAGACAGCCTGGCCACTGCAGCCTCTAGGAGAGCTCGTCTGACAGAAGCTGATCTAGCTCCTCATGGGTTTCCTCCCATGAAATGCCCTTCTGTGACTTTACACCAATGCTGGTTTTATTGTGGATTGTTTCCCTCTTGTGTTTCTTCGAGGAAGGACCATGAGGAAATCACAGGCATAGAAGACTTTTCTAAGATGCACCAAAGGAATTAATAAATTGTGAGTGCCACAAGGTATACCACTGACACCACTGATGGGGTTTTGGTGGTCCATCTCCCGTTAACGCCTATTCCAAGTCAGATTTCAACCCCAGGGGTTAAAGGTTGCAGTAACCTACATTCGTTGAATTCCTTCTAGGAGGCAGGAATTACACTAGGCCCTTTCGAGGAGTAGCGGACAAATTCTGATAAGTAGAACTAGCCACAGATGGTTGGCTACGGATTTTAATATTTTAAAAATCCTAAAAAGGTTGACATGAATAGCTTAGGCTGTCTAGCTGCTCTGCCAGACCTCAGGACCTGCCTCCGCTGCTGACAAGCCTTACAAAGCACGAGCCTGCGGTAACTCACCAGCTTCCTGCTTCTCACCAGCTTTATTAAAGCCCCACTTCTGATGTGAGTGCTAAAACAGGATCTCTCTTACAGAACAGTCTTTCTTTTAAAGAGTCCACAGAGACATTTACCTTGTATTTGTTCTCACAACATTCCTGAAAAATGAGCATGGGGTGGTGGAATCCCAAGGCCACTCTATGGAATGAGTTCAGGGGCTGTCACTGCCAGCACTGACCTAGGATGGCCAGTGTCAGAAGCAAGGTCTCCCAATACCCAGCTTGGGATGGTGTCCCCATCTAGCCCCCTGTGACTGCCATTAACAGGCTTGCTGTGATGCCCTTGATGCTTTTGTTCACAGCCACAGGAAGGGTGTAAACGGCATGCTCACTCAGCCTCGAGTCGCCTCACAACAGAACCCAAACCAGCAGCTCTGAAATGCACCTGCCACAGCAGACCGGCCACACACCCCCAGACGCAGCTCTAACTTATACCAGTCTAGAAAAAGAAACAGTACACTGAGCTGGTACGAAGACTTGGGAGCAAGTAAACTAGAGGAGAAACTAACAGTTTTATTCTAGGCAAGTAAGAGAGAAACGGTTCCTCAAGCCCCAGCAAGGTTGAGTACCAAGCCAAGTCTCATCACCCTTCAGCCCTGCCGTGGTTTGTGTCAGCATGAACGCTGGGACCAAGTGTAGAGCAGGTGGCAGATGTTCTCAGGAGAAAAGCAAGGGGACAAAGGGAATGAGAATTCTGATCTCTGTTGTGAGGAACTGAGCCAAACCTGCCTCATTAGGTGCCTGACCACCTCAGTTGTAAGGCAAGAGTCATGACTAAACGTGTTTGTTCTCAAGATTCACCCTCCTTCACACCCAGCATGGCTCAGCCCCATCTCCCCGCTCCTCATCATCCTCTCAGAGGACCTTCCCGTCCCCACCCTGTGTCCCTCCTCTCCCTCCCACTTCCACTTTCATTGGGACATTTTTAGCATGGGGCAGACAGCAGACACCTCTTCAGTAGGTGGGGAGATGCTGAGATGGCAGCCTTGGCTCCCTGCTCTGTCTCTGCTCATCCGCTCAACACGGCCCTGATGCCTCTGGCATCCACTTGTGTTTTGCTATCTTCTCTGTTGTTCTGTATAGAAGTCTTACAGTAAAGTGGAGCAGCGACATTTTAGTTATAAATGTCCTAATGTGTACACTGTTGGTGGGACTGCGAACTATTAACAGCCTCTTTGGAAGGAAGTATGGAGAATCCTCAAAGAACTTCTATTTGATCCTGCCATCCCATTACTAAGCACCTACTCATGTTATGCGCAGGAGTTCCACAAAGACCACACTGCCAAAAAAGGTAAATTTAAAGAGGAGTCCTTTTACAGAAGAGCCGGCCAGCGACTGCCTCAGTGTCCCAACATGAGGTTTTTGAGAGCAACCCCGAGTGCTTAAGGGGTCGGGTTTTAAGGCTTGGTCTGCATCCTCGTTGGCACGCAGGCTGTCCAGGTGCATCCGGGTAGGGTAGCGAGCAAGCATTGTACAGAGCAGAATTTTGCGGTTAGTCAGTCATATGTTATACATCTTTGTTTTAATATTTTCCCCACTATACATCTTTCAGTACTTTCCTCCCATACATCTCAGTTTCAGTACTTTCCCCACCTGGTATTATTTAAAAGTTAGTCTGGGAACAGTTGGTACCTCCTGGTCTGTTTCCTAGGGAGTTAGGCAAGCAGGAAACTTGGAGTTAACTAGAACAAGAAATCAATTAGTACTTTCCCATCTACCCTGGGAGTGAATTAGACTTATTTCATTTTTTTTTTTTTTTGAAAGCTTGCAGTCCAGAAATTTGCCATTATAGCCTAGGCCCGACACCTTTCTGTCTTAGCCTTGGCCCACTAGGCCTAACACTCAGAAGAAAAAAAAATCATTCTATCATAAGGACATTTGCACTGGATTATTAATTGCAGCTCACTTTACAATCACCAAGATAGACAAAAAATTTAAATGCCCACCAACCCGTGACTGGATTAACAAGCTGTGGTGTATGTACACCATGGAGTACAATTCAGCCATAAAAAAGATGGAGACTTTACATCTTTTTTATTAACCTGGGTGGAGTTGAAACATTCTTCTTAGTAAAGTATCACAAGAATGGAGAATCAAATCCAATGTACTCAATACTAATATGAAGCTGGTAGATGATCTAATTCACACCCAAATAAGAGAAAAACTCAAGTCAATTCAAGTTGGGGGACAGGGGAATGAGGGAGTGTGGAGGAGGAAACGGGGGGATGGGTGAGCTCCCACCTAAAGGCCACAGTGTTAGGGTACAGGGCACACCTCCTGGGTGAGGGGCACAACTACAACAGGGACTTTACCTAACAAATGCAAATATTGTAACTAATCATTTGTATCTTCGTATTAATCTGAAATGAAGTTAAAAAATAAAAAATATCTCCGATTGTATGGGAAGCCCGCACACTGTACTCCAAGCCTGAATCATTGTACACAGTTATGACTTAATAAAAAATAATTAAAAAAAAAATAAAAAAATAAAAAAATAAATGCCCTGAAGTGGAAGGAAAGAGCACACCAAAGAGGCAAAGAGGAGGGACGGAAGAAAGAAACAAGAACCCAAGAAAGCAGAAAGGTTTCACGAACTTCTCAGGGCTGAATCCCCAAAAAAACTACCCCCGGAAGCCTGCGGCCCCACCAAATATCACTGCCATTCACCTCATCCACTCTGTGTCCAGGCGGCTATCCCAGCCGGACCAGCAGCCTCAGAGGGGAGAGGACGGATCAGAGGTAAAGGACCATGGCCGAGGGAATATGCAGGGAGGTTGTCCGGGGGAGGGGAGGAAGAAAGAATCCACATTTGCTGAAGGACCTAATCTCACAAAAAAGGAATGACAAGGACTGAGGCTGTTTATCTGCTCTTCCCTTGGCGTTCTTCTCCTGTACTTAATTAATTTCCTACCTACCTACTGATATCAGGTCTCAACAGGTCATTTCAAAATTCTCACCAAGTTGAGAAAAGAAACAAATAAACGAAGGCCTTGCCAACGACCCAACAATCTACCCCCACAACCCCACTCCTTATGTGCACCTCACAATCCACTAATGAGAGTATGTGGATCCTGAAATTATCTTCCAGTTTTACCATCCTTGATAAAAAATGTATTGTTTGTGTCACTCCCATTATAACAAACCTGCTCACTGAGGCCTTCCAACAAGGGTCACGTGTTGGTTTAAGTGGCTACGATTAGCACTTACTGATTCTTCTCAGTAGTCCGGTGTAAATCATTTACAGTAAACTGAATTAAAGACAATATAATTATTTTTTAAATGGCACTGAGAAATGACCCAAAGTAACATTCTATTTCTACCTCTCACCTCTGCTTGAATAGCTCCCGCAGTGGACGACTCAGCGTGGCCTGTCTTCAAGACATGTGAGTGCTCTTTGCCACAAGCATGCCCTGATGCCACAGGGAGCTTCCTCTCAGAGACCATCCCTTTCCTGGTTTGTGGTAGTTTAAGTGATAGAGTAACTAAAATGCAGTCTGACGTCAGACAGAAATGAGAGACCAAATGCAAGATAACAGCAGCTAAATTACTTTTCCTTCCTGTCAGTAAGACCCTTTTTAGATGACAACAGTCCCCATGCCTGCACTTCACAAAGCTCCCCTTTATATTTCTGCAAAATCTTTAGGTAGAAGTATTTGGTGAAACAACAATTCTATTCCTCTAAGACTGGAGTCCACTGAGAAGAATAAGGATTTGACCCTAGGTTGGAGGCCCTTGAAGTAGTTAAAGGCTTATGCTCTGCATCATACACAGCTGGCTATCATCTGCAGCTAGTTAATAAACATATGTGCACATTTACCTTAGACCCTGATCTTCCTGTGATAATCCAATAGCTTTTTTAATGAAGCCAGAGGATGAAAATTGTGAAGATCTTTTCCATACTATTTACAGCACTTTGATAATGATACAATGTAAATAAATTCACATAAACCAAAGTGCTTTGTGAATCATAACCATGCACAATCAGAATAAGAGATCTCATTTTACTTAACATATTTCTAACATTTCCAATTTTGAGTAAAGTTCACTTCTTTTCTTATAGCAAAAAATTTTCCCTATAGAGCAGAGCATTTAAATCCTAACTTTAAGAAGAACTGTAGGTCACACACAAGGGATTGGGGCAGAATTGATGCAAAAACAAAGAGCTTAAGAAGACCAGGACATCACAGGAAGGCCTTGCTTGCCCGTCGAACATTGAGGAGCTAATGTCACAACAGCTCCAGCTGACAAAAATAAATCAGCACAGAGAAATACATAGCTACGGGGAAATCCACGGCCATGGCCACAGGAAAATCCACAGCCACAGCAAAAACCATGGCCACAAAGAAATTCACAGCTACAGGGAAATCCATGGCCACAGGGTAAACAATGGCACCAGAGAAATCCACGGCCACAGGGTAAACAATGGCCACAGAGAAATCCACAGCCACAGGGAAATCCACGGCCATCTTAAAGAGCACTGAACATAGTTTGATTCCACTCTCACAGCAACCAGGTGAAAAACACAAACATTAGTAACTGTTTTCAAACGCAGAAACATCCAAAGCACAGAGAGATCACTGTGGTGCCTGAATTCACTCAGAAGATTAACAGCAGAGTCCCAAGCCAGCCCACATTCCCAGAACAATAAAACAGGAAGAGGAAGCACAAGAAAGGAACCAGAAGTGAATTTCTCCTATGGGTGGTGCTCTGCAGGTGGCCTTGTGCAGTATTCCTGTCACATAAGAGCTACACTTCATATGCCTGGGCAAGAGACATGAACACAACCTTCTCTGAGGAAGACAGACAAATGACTAACAAACATATGAAAAATGCTCATCATTCCTAATCACCAGGGAAATGCAAATCAAAATCATCCTGAAATATCACCTAACCCCAGTGACAATGGCCCACATCACAAAGTCTCCAAGTTGCAGATGCTGGCGTGGATGTGGAGAGAAGGGAACACTTACAGTGCTGGTGGGACTGCAAAGTAATCAACCTTTTTGGAAGGAAGTATGGAGAATCCTCAGAGGACTCAAAATAGACCTCCTGTTTGATCCTATAATTCCACTACTAGGCATCTACCCAGAAGGAAAAAAAATCATTTTATCATAAGGACCTTT
>CAUYRH010062260.1:0-81874 GCA_963574655.1 Perodicticus potto
GGCGGGCGCCTGTAGTCCCAGCTACTTGGGAGGCAGAGGCAGGAGACTCGCTTGAGCCCAGGAATTGGAGGTTGCTGTGAGCTGTGATGCCACGGCACTCTATCCAGGGTGACAGCTTGAGGTTCTGTCTCAAAAAAAAAAAAAAAATAGCTGGGTGTTGTGGCAGTGCCTGTACTCCCAGCTACTTGGGAGGCTGAGGCAAGAGGATTGCTCGAGCTCAAAAGTTTGAGGTTTTTGTGAGCTATGATGCCACGTGACACTATAGGACTCTACCCAGGGCAACCAGAGTGAGACTCCGTCTCAAAACAAAACAAAACAAAACAAAACAAAACAAAACAAAACAAAACGAAGAATTTTGACCATAGAACAGCATTAGGAGAATAAAATGTTGTTCTGCCACCTCTCAGCTGCCCTAACTTTTTGAGGCAGGTAGAAAAGGTAGGGCTGTGGCTTCCCAGTCCTTTTCTAAGGGACTTGAGACCCTAATTTAGTAAATGCTTTTTTATTGTAACCCCCTTCCCCGCAATGCACCTCTGTCCTCCCACAAAGTCAGCGTAGTCCACAGGGCCAGTTGATGGATTGGTGAGCTTACCCTGCCTTCTTCCTACCCTCCAAACCCCTAATCGATGAAACTTAAGTATTGGGGGAAAAATCATTAAACTAGTTCTTCACCTTTTGGGGACCATTAAACCCCTTTGAGATTCTTTTGAAAACTATGGATCCTAGCCCCATAAAAATGCACATAAAAATTATATTGCGGGATCATCTCCTTCATTCTTTGTGCGTTCTCTGCTTGTAAATTCACCTGCTCTCTACATTTGTGTGTACCTCAAGATCAGTACTCATGGACGTGGACAGAGTGACGATCTGAGCCTCCTGGTGCACCTGCTGCATGACCCTGACAGGGCCACTGCACACACGGTGACAGTCCTCATTTTCCCGATTTAGTGCTCTTTGTTGTTGGTTTTGCTGTTTAAAATGGCCCCCAGGCATGGAGCTGTAGTGCTGGACAACCCTTTTAAGCACAGGGAGGCCCTGATGTCCCTTACAGAGAAAATACCATGTTGGATGAACTCCATTCAGGCTTGAGTCACAGCGCCACTGGCCGTGAGTTCAATGTTACTCACTATGTACAGATGGTCCTTACACCTTACAGTGGTGCGACACAGAATTTTTTGGCTTTATGGAAGTGCAAAAGTGATACACATGTGGCAGGAACTTTGAGTGTCCACATAGCCATTCTATTTTTCACTTCGGTAGAGTATTTAATAAATTACATGAAATGTTCAATACTCTGTTATTGATTAGGCTTTGTGTTAGATGATTTTGCCAAGTGTGGGCTAATGTAAGTGTTCTGAGCATGTTTAAGGTAGGCGAGGCTCAGCTAGGATGGTTGGCAAGTTGGCTGTCAAAGTGCATTGTGGACTTAGAATGTATTCTATTTTATTTTTTTTTTTAGAGACGGAGTCTCACTTTGTCACCCTGGGTAGAGTGCCATGGCATCACAGCTGACAGCAACCTCCAACTCTTGAGCTTAGGCTATTCTCTTGCCTACAGGCGCCTGCCACAATGCCCAGCTATTTTTTTGTTGCAGTTTGGCTGGGGCCGGGTTTGAACTCGCCACTCTTGGTGTATGAGGCTGGCACCCTACCCTCTGAGCCACAGGCACCGCCCAGGATGTATTCTACTTAACAGGGGTTTATAACCCCGTCATAAGTCAAGGGGCACTCTGGGAGTCGAGCAGGCTGAGAATTCCTTTCTGTTACTTGAGAGAAGGAGGCTGAGAAGGAAGCGGCTGCTTCTTGTCTTCCCTTCACAACCCTGTGCCGGGGTTCCTTCTAGCCCCTGGGTTCTGGTCCTGGGGCCTCAGCGCCTTGAGGGCTCTGCACTTGGAATTTGAGGGTTGGGTCTCTTGGATGGGGGGTGGAGGGGAGGTCCATCTTTATTTTTATAAATCCTAATTGAAATTTAGCACTTCCTTCAATTACGAAGGCAGCCCAACACAAACCAGTGCGTGCCACATCTGACTTTGTCACCAAAGTGTGTTGGGCATAGCTCAGAGGCTGTCACCAGTAGAAACGACAGATGTTTTCACATCGCATTAGGGTTGTTGCAGATATCTCAAAATAGTGCTCATTCTTTTTGTTTGCTTGTTTTTGAGACGAGTCTCAAGCTGTTGCCCTGGGTAGAGTAATGTGGCATCAAAGCTCACAGCAGCCTCAAACTCTTGGGTTCAAGCAGTCCTCTTGCCTCAGTTCTATTTTTAGTAGAGACAGGCTCTAACTTTTGCTCAGGCTGGTCTTGAACCCCCCTGAGTTCAAGCTATCCACCTGCCTCGGCCCCCAGAGTGCTAGGATTACAGGCGTGAGCCACCGTGCCCGGCCAGTCGTATTTATTCTTATCACTAGTTTGAAATTAATGTGGTTAGTAGACCCCACTAGATCTTGTTCTTTAAGACACTAATAGTAAGGCACACATTTTCCTATATTGTAATATTTTTAAAAACTCTTGATAACTGGATTTCAGTAAGATTAGTATCATTTGCGATCCTATTATGTTGATTTTTATAATAGCTTTATTGATTAGATTCGCATGTCCATGTTCCGTAGTATATACTCAGGGTCGTGTAATCATCACCACAGTTTGAGTTAGAGCATTTTTATCCCCCCAGAAAAGAGACCCCGACTCATTAGCAATCGTCCACATTCCCCTGCTCCACTCTAGCCCCCGGCAGCCACTGATATGCTTTCTGTCTCTATAAATTTGCCTGTTCTGGACAGTTCACATCAAAGGGATATTTATGAGCTCTTTTGTGACTGGCTGGTTTTGTGTAGCGTAACATTTTCAAGGTTCGTCCGTGTTCATAATCATTATTGTGAGGAGGGATCCCAAGGCCTGCCCCTGTCCTGGCCGGAGGAAATGTAGTGTCATTATAGAGGGGAGGGCTCCCTCCATCTGAAGGTCCTTCTCTCACATTTTGGGTTTTGCACCAGGCTTGGGCATTGACAGTCACTGCCAAAAACTCAGTGGGCAAAGCAGGGCACTTGCCTCGGGGTTCGCTGCACCCAGGTCACTGTTTCTGTCTCCCTCAGGTGGTAGCAGGTGCCTGGGGCGTGGCAGACACCTCTAGGATGAAGCTTCCGGGGGGGGGGGGGCGATGCTTAGAAAGGAAGGTCCTCACAAACAGCTAACAATGACTCTGTCCTGTTGAGCCTGAAGAGGGTGACAAAGGGCCAGCCTGGCCCAAGGTGTCTGCCCTCAGGCAGAGGCCAGAATCCCAGTGCCTCAGCCACTCTGACCCCACATCCCCAGCCCCCAGGAAGCTGTCGGCGCTTCCAGAGAGCAAGCTGTTCGTGGGAAGGGCTGAATCCCTGCAGCTCTGTGATTCGCGAATCCCAGAACCTGCACACTTTGTGTTGTGGGCCGAGCCACTGCCTTTGTGTTTTCTTCTTCGAGTGGGTGGGGAGCCAGATTGGCAAAGCGGGTGTGAATGAGCAGGAGCCGAGCCTGTCGCTGATGTCTTCTGTGGTGTGTTTCCCCCCCAGCTCCGGAAGAAAAGGAAGTCATTAAAGGACAGTATGGCAAGCTCACAGACGCTTACGGCTGCCTGGGGGAGCTCAGGTTAAAATCTGGTGAGTAGCCACCGAGCCCCGGAGAGCAGCTGTCAGACCCGCTGCCACCGTGGTGGGTGGGAGCATCTCTCGTGTCTGTCTGGGGGGGCTGCGGGGCTTAGCCATCCTGTTTCCATACTCTCTGCTTTTAGGTTGTTTCTGTATACCCATAACCCGGAACCTGTCCTCCCTGTGGGGGGAGATGGGGCCTGGGGAGGTGTACCCTGGTTGTCATCTGTGCTGGTGGGGGTGGGTGTGGCTTCCAGCCTGTGCCAGGGAAACTCAGCTTCCTTGTCACCAGTGTTTTTTGAGTCTGGGCTGGGGCTTCTGCCCAGGGCCGTCTAGAAGGTGTATTGAGGTGGGCAGATGGGGACGGGGACCAGAGCAGAGGCCAGAGGCTTGGAGTCTGTGGACTGCCTGATGTATCTGGAGGGTAGAGGGGCGGGCTGGGAGTTATTGGCAGGACAGAAAAGCTACCAGTGTTCTGACTGTCAGACATTCCCTGGGGAGGTATGAGGGTAAAGGCTCAGGACGAAGAGGGCACAGCCTCTCTGTGTCACCCCTGCTGTCCTGCAAGTTGGGAGCCCCAAGGCCCTGGGGTTCTGCAGTCACTACTGTTTCTTTCCTTCTGCCTTGGTCTCCCGCTCCCATGTGCCATCAGCCACTTGAATATGGAGACCTCAGTGACTTCTGGGGCCAAGATCAGAACACAGGCTTTGTCCTCCATTCTTGGTGGTGCCTGTCAAAATGGAACCGCAATGCGTTGTCCCTTTTCAGGCTTTTCCTGAGCTTGCTCGTCCCTTCCCTGCTCCCAGTAGCCCTTTCAGAGACTGAGGATTGTTAAAGCCGGAGGAAAACCTGTGCTTGCCGTGACTTGTCGGGGTCCTTTCTGTCATAGGATGCTTTCTCCTGAATAGTGGCTATTCCACCGATCATTTCCAAGTAGTGTTTAGGAAAATCTCACAGTACCCACGTGACAAAATGCATATCTGAAATTTCTGTTTTGTGCCAAGGACTAAATAGACATTAACTTTTTTAATCCTAAAAATAAGCCAGTGTGAAAATATATCTTGTCCCCATTTACAGTAAAGGAAACTGGCTCAGAGGGTCGAAGCAACTTGCCTAAGGTAAGAGGCTTAAAGAACTCAGACCCGGACCTAGCTGCCTCCAAACACTGCATTTTCCATGCAAATCCACGGATCAGGTTTCTGCAGGACTTTCCCTCTACATGATCTTTCTGAGGCTACACAAAATCCCCAGGGCCCTTGCCCCTGGTGTGATGGTGGTGAGGACAGTGGCCTGCACTTGCCTGGTGATCACTTTGTGCTGGGCACTGCCTCATGTGTCTCATTTGTTACCTGGGGGGGCACCTGTCAGGTGGGTGCTATTATCACTCTGCTTTGCACATGCTCTGAGGCTTAAGGGCTGAACCCATCTGAGACACATTTAGTACACTGTAACATCTAGGCCCTCAGCAGGCCTCATAGTCCTTGGCATCCTACAGTTACAGTGGGCAGCTGTTTTTGCTACAGTGAAGAATGACTCATTTTACCCCTGACATTGTGGACTGGGATTCAGTAAAGTTAGTCAACTGACCCAAGGTCATGCGGTTCTCAACCTGGGTCTCAAGCTCATGCCTAGTGGCACTAGGGACCACCTGCAGCCCTAGGCTGCTCTCCCTTTTTGAAAGGGGCAGATAGCTGGGATAATAATGGGTGGGGTGGGGAAAGCAGAACCTTCTCCTGTCCCAGGGGACACTGTTTTTCCCTGGGCTGTGAACTAAGATCAGCTGTGGGGAATTGGTCCTAGCCCAGATGAGTGACAGCCCCCAAAGACATCTTGTCAGAGCAAGCCAGGATATCTTCAGGGTCCCTGGCCCAAGGGCAGGGAGTGTGGAGAGAGGTGACTAACTCCTAGCACACCCCTAGGAAGTCCCTCATACCTCCCTTCAGCCCCTGTCCCCTTGGTGGGCTGGCAGGGGTCGTTAGGCTCCTACCCCTGTTCTTATGTCCTCTAACCTTGGCCACTTCTACCAGAGTCACCTCCAGGGCCTGCTGGAAGCCTCCCTGGGTGAGGCGCAGCTAAATTTGACTTTTGGAAGGTCAGGCTTATTTGGCCTATTGCCAGCACATTCTAGAAAGTGCCGTAGGGTATCTGAAGAATGGAAGGTTTGGGCCTTTAGATCAAGATTTTTAGATCCCTTGGGTTGCATTGAAGGTCATTTGGCTTTAACTTGATTTTGTTTTCTCCCATAAGTCCCCTGAACTATGATCTGTTTTGTTTTTCACCTGTGAGCTTGAAAAACACAGTAGCAGCATCGTATAACTTCACAGAGTATATATAACTCTTGCTCTTAGTTGCCAGCGAGATGACCACCCACGCCTGGAGCCGGCCTCACTCTTGACTTTTTAAGTTGAGGGTCTTTGTACAAAGAAAGATGCTTCTCCTTAGGCTCTTGATTTGGGACAAATTTTAATCCACTTAAATGAAAATGGCCTTTTGTGTTAGAAAATAAGAAACATGCACAAAACAGGTGTAACAGCTTTCTCCCAGGTTCCTAGGTTTTTGTGGAGAGCCCTTAGTCCTCCATTTCTTCTTGAAAAGCCAACAGGAAGGGGTTGCTGCCCCCATGATTAGCCAGAAAGTCTGGCTGCCCGTGGTGTTTCCGGCACACAGCATAGGAAGTGAGAATGCCCGAGAAGAGAACTCATCCCAGTGATTTCAGGAATTATTTTTATTTATTTATTTATTTATTTTGAGATAGAGCCTCAAGCTGTCGCCCTGGGTAGAGTGCTGTGGCATCAAAGCTCATAGCAACTTCCAACTTCTGGGCTTAAGCAATTCTCTTCCCCTGGCCTACTAAAGAGCTGGGACTGCAGGCACCTACCACAACACCCGGCTATTTTTTGTTTGTAGTTGTCATTGCTGTTTGGCAGGCCTGGGCTGGATTCGAACCCACCAGCTCTGGTGTATGTGGCTGGTGCCTTAGCTGCTTGAACTACAGGCACCGAGCCAATTTCAGGAATTTAGCTCCTGTCTAACCCAGCCTGTGAGGGCCGCCTCCGTTCAAACTCCAGACTGGAATGAGTGAGTCTCTGAGACTGGGCAGTGGCCTTGATTTCTCCGCCACACAGTCCTCCCGACAATAGTTCCAGCCTCACTGAAGAGCTCTGTGCTCCCGTTCTGTCCCTGGGGCTGCGCTCCCACTGTCAGCCCAGGAAATTGCCTCATCTCTGTCCTACGTCCTTCTTGAGAGATCTGCATGAGGCAATCAACATGGCCGCCTTGGGAGGCCAGCGGTGCGCCTTGGTCTCTAAGCAGGCTGGTCCTGGGTGGTTCGTTAGTGCGGGGCCTGGGGCCAAAGAGTGGAGCCTACAGTCTCCACCTGCACCTGGACATTCTTAGAACAGGGTGCTCTGCGTGACCACAGAGGAACAAGTGCCTCACCTCAGGACAGCTGCAGGGAGCCACTGCCTCTGGGGGCCGAGCCCACCCCACATGACCCCAGCATACACCTGGCTTTGCCTGCATCCAGAATCTTACCCCATGCGTTGCTAGAGGAGGCAGCTCCTTCTAGGGGCTGAGCAAGGACACAACTTTAGAGTTGCTGTCAACAGTATTGAAATAAGTCACATCAGTGACTACATAACAAGTTTGTTTCCAAGTCAGGTAAAATCTGATTATTTACTTTCCCCAACCTGAAAAACTTAATTGGGATATCAGCTGACAGCATCAAGAGTAGTTTTGTCCATTGTGACTTTATTTAACACAGAAGGACTTAAACGAATTGTGTGGTATTTCTATATGAAGCTTTTTCTATTCCCATCTATTTATTAATGTGAATAGAGGTTGTTAGTGTTTATACCTGAAAAGCAGAGGTAGAACTGGTGTAAAACTCACTTCCATTCTTTCAATAAATAGTATTTATTTCTTTCATTAAGAGATCCCTTTTTACTAAATTTTTATTTGTGTTAAATGATAACTTTTTCAAAATTTTTTTTGTACCTTGTATTGTTTACATTGTTGAGCCAATTACATATATTCCAATGACAACCCAAACCCAAGGAACTTTTTTTTGAGATAAGATCTTGACATCATCACAGCTCACTGCAGCCTCAGACACCTATGCTCAAAAGATCCTCCTGCCTCAGCCTCCTGAGTAGCTGGGACTACAGGTGCCCACCACCATGCACAGCTAACTTCTATTTTTAGTAGAGACGGGGTCTCACTCTTGCTTAGGCTGGTCTCAAACTCCTGAGCTAAGTGATCCAGCTACCTCGGCCTCTCAGAGTGTTGGGATTACAGGCCTGAGCCACTGTACCCAGCCCAGAAGGAAAACTTTGTAAACAGTTTGCATTTAGGAGCAAACCGAGGCATAGTGAGTGAGGGTGGTCAGTAGAAGACGTTGAAGCACAAAGTAGGTTACATTAAGGATGAGACTCTGTGGGGGAAGTAGAATGGAAATATGAGTGAAAATGCCGTCCCTCAGAGAAGAACTGGCTGATGTATTCCTTTAAGTGACGGATGATGATGAGTGTCAAATCACTGTGGGGATCCTACTGGGTACTGCTAAAGAGGGCCACCACAGTTTTGTATGTCAGTATTTAGAATATGCTACAAAATGTATTTTTTTTCCTTGCAGTTTTTGGCCAGGGCCGAGTTTGAACCCACCACCTCTGGTGTATGGGGCCGGCGCCCTACTCCTTCAAGCTACTGGTGCTGCCTGCTACAAAATATATTATTTACAGTTATTTAAACTGATGATGAAAATGTTCCATATCAGTTTTAAACAAGCAGGGAATGCTGTCTCAGTCCATCCATCTGGGCTGCTGTGACCAAGCACCTTAGAGTGGGTGGCTTATAAGCAACAGGAGTTCGTTTCTCACGGTTCTGGAGGCTGAAAGTCTAAGATCAAGGCCCCGGCAGATTTGGTATCTAGTGAAAGTGGCCCTGCTTCTTAGTCCCTATGTCCTTACATGTGGAAGGGATAAGGAAGCTAACTTGTGCCTCTTTCATCAGGGCACTAATCCCATCCGAGAGAGCCCCATCCTCATGACTTAATCACTTCCCAAAGGCCTCACCTCTTAGTATCATTGCCTTGGGGGTGAGGATCCCAGCATAGACATTTAGGGGGGAGGGGCACACAGATCCAGTCAATAGCAGGTTCTTGGTTGACCACATTTTTATAAAGGATTTTTTTTTGCAGATTTTGGCTGGGGCTGGGTTCAAACCTGCCACCTCCAGTATATGGGGCCAGCACCCTACTCCTTTGAGCCACAGTTGCCGCCCTATAAAGGATCTTTTTTTTTTGTAGAGATAGAGTCTCACTTTATCGCCCTTGGTAGAGTGCCGTGGCATCGCACAGCTCACAGCAACCTCCAGTTCCTGGGCTTAGGCGATTCTCTTGCCTCAGCCTCCCAAGTAGCTGGGACTACAGGCCTAAAAAGGATCTTTTAAAGACAATCCAGCCTGATTGGAAACTGTTGGACGTTAGGCAGAATATGGGCTTAAGGCGGAACTTGTGTTTGTATCCTGGGTCCTGCAATGTGCTTGGGCTGGTGATTCAGCTCCCCTGGGGGATAGTCCTTTGGATGTAAGATGGCTATAGCCCTGGTGATACAGCCAGAAAGTGGATTTGGGTCCCAGCTCCCCCACTGTGTTACCTGGGACAGGCCGCTTGCTCTCTCTGAGCCTCTACTCTCCCTGTAAGATGAGCTGGTGATGCTCCCTGGGATGTTAGGAGGGTTAAGTGGAACCTGTGCTGTGCATGGGGCAGGCAGTGCTGGCATGAGTGGGCCCAGCTATTCCTGAAGTCTGGCTGCACCACCCACAGGTGCCAGCTCCTTGCACCCTGGAGCCCCTGCCCCTACTCTCAGAAGCCTAGATGTTCCCACCTGCTGCAGCCCACCCTTCTCCTCCAAGTCTTCCCCCTTCCCACTGTCCTACCCAGGAAATGCCGCTGCCTTCACAGTAGCCTGGGACTCCTGCCAGGGACGCAGCCCCCATGCAGAGGCTTCGCGGGAGTGTGTTAGAAATCCGCTTCATGACTTGGTGGAGTGACATGAGGCAGAATTTTCCATGCCTTTTCTGGAGCCCACTCCTGGCCCAGGCCACAGGGGCTGTCCCCTGTCCCCTGCTCCTGCAATGGCATGTTTCTGGGCTCTACACTTACCTGTACTGGGCTGTGGGGAGGCAGGAGCCTGCTAGATGTCTGCCCCCTGAGGCCTGGCTCCAGGATGTCCACCCGACCTGAGCCCATGGGACCTAGGCAGAAGGTAGGCAGCCTGTGGAGCCAGAGGACCTGGGGCTTCTATTCAGTTCTGTGGGCAAGTAGGAGCCATGGAGGGATGTAGGCAGGGGAGGGCTGTGATCAGATGTGTTTGGGAAGGTCACTCCTATGACAGAGCAGGGAGGGTGGACTCCAGGCCATGGCCAAAGAGTTAGTGGGAGGGTGGGAGGCTTGGTGACAGGTGTGTGAAGAGGGCTCTCCCACCTGACAGTAGTTGGGCAGGGCCAAGAATCTGCGTTTCTGAGCTGCTCGCAGGCAGTGCTGGATCTGCTAGTCAGAGGACCACACTCTGAAAAGCCCCACGTTAGGCTTAGTTGACAGGCCAGATTCTTAAGCCAGTGAGTTTGGAAGTACCGGGGCTATAGCACATCCCAAGAAGTCACCTTCCCAGCTGCTGTGGAAATGGGCTCTGTCTTCTCTCCCCCGCCACCTTGTCAAGCTGCTTGGTGGTTGCACTGACTGACCTTTAGCTCTTGCGTCCAATTTCCCTTCTAGGTGGCACTTCCCTGAGCTTCCTGGTACTGGTGACAGGCTGCACATCAGTGGGCAGAATTCCAGATGCCGAAATCTACAAAATCACCGCAACCGATTTTTGCCCTCTTCAGGAAGAGACCAAGGAGGAGGAGCGCCTCACAGCCTTGAAGAAAATCCTTAACTCGGGGGTGTTCTATTTCTCGTGGCCCAATGATGGGTGCCATTTCGACCTGACGGTCCGGACGCAGAAGCAGGGTGATGACAGCTCAGAGTGGGGGAGCTCCTTCTTCTGGTGAGATCCCTGGGTGCCCTGCTTCTCCCCCGGATCCCACGGGGGACAGGCGCTGAGTGGCAGCTCAGTGCCTGATCCCCACATTGTTGGTCACTTGTGGGCTGAACACAGCAAGAAGAAAACTGGCCCCAAACCCTTCACCCCATGGGCTTGGGATGAGTTCAGAGGGGTCCGATGCAGATTTAGTCAAGAAGAGCAGCCTGTAAGGAAAGCGAGTGACAGTGGTTCCTGCTGGTGTCAGCCTAGGTGCCTCCTGGTTTTCTCAGCGAACCTGGTTACTGCCCTGATCCAGGGCACAGCTATTCACCACCCATGCCCAGAAAGCACCCATCATGGTTCTAGGCTCTCCTGGGGGAACACACATATGATACTCATAGTAATCTGTGAGGAAGGGTCTGTTATCCCATTTAACAGAGGGGGAAACTGGGGCATGAACAAGTGCATTGGAATTTTGTAGCATTCTGCACACCTAGTAAGTGGCAGAGCCAGGATTTGAACCCAGGTATTCTGGCACCAGATCCTAAACTGGTAATCACAAGCTAAACCAGCCCCGTCAACAGGGAAGTGGAATCAGCTTGCCCACAGCGACTTGTAGTAACATGCTAAGACAAGCCCGGAAGCCCAGGCAAAGGTGACTGTTTTCTGTATGTTTAGGATCGTCTGATGCTCCTTCCCTCTGAGTAAGGGCAGAGTGAAGAATTATTTGCTGGCCTCTCTGGGCCCTGGGGTCAGGACCTGGCGAAGTCTTGTAGGGTGGGTGGTGGTGACTACACGCAGCAGTGCCCCGGCAAGGCCATGCCTGAGAAGCTGGGCAGAAGCAGAGGGTGAAAACCCTGCCAAGGGTGGTGGTGGGGGAGTTGTTCCAATGCCTCATGGGATGTGATGGTTTAGGGTTCCCATGTCTGCCTTTTGGGCTACATCAGTTTTCCCAGTCCTGAGATGGGATTGGTGAGGCTTATTTCTGGCCTTTATCTGTCTCTTCCTGCACCCAAACAGAGGTGGTCACTGGTTTCTGTTGGGGACTGAGTGTTCTTTTCTTGTTGCTTCTGAGCCCCTTGTCCAGTGAATGCTGACTTCTGTTTGGAGGGAAAGAGACCCCATGTTCCTTTGTACCCCGCAGTGACCGCAGCCACAGATCCTCCTCCTCTGATATCGGGGGGAATAACGTCCTCAGACTATGAACTCCCCGTGAATCTCTTGCCGATCTTGTTAAATGCAGATTGTGATATAACGGGAGTGGGCTGGGCTCAAGATGCTGCAGCTGCCCTCACTGCCGGTCTGCAGACCGCATGCTGAGTAGCGGGCTCCAGGGGGCGAGTCTGAGAGCCCCAGAGGCTGCACCTGCCGCTCAAGGCAGCTGGGCTTAGGTGGGAGGGGCTGTAAGTTGTGAGGTGTGTTTATGTGGACGTGGTGAAACCACTTTAAACTGGACTGTCCAGCAGGGGAACAGAGGCTAGAGCCATCGGCAGCTATGACATTCCTTGAAGCTGTAGGAGATCCCTAAGGTGTCTGGATTGCCCAAGCCTCTTTGTAACTGCCCTTCCTGCTGTCGTGGGTGGGAGATGCGAGGAACCAAACAGTAAGGCAAGGAGGAGATTCACAAGGGGGAGGCTGAGAGGGACTTGGGGAGAGGGCCGTAGTGTCCCTTTCTGGAGTGGACATCAGACTGTGTCTTCCTTGGAAGGAGGAAGTAACCTCAGTGGGTGCCAGGCTGCTCTGCGGTGCCACGCCTCAGGGCATGGCGTTGGGGCTCAGGGTAGACCTCCTAGAGCTGACCACAGTGGAGTCACCCTGGCAGAGGCGTCACAGGCTGGAGTGCCTGAGCCTGCTGTGCTGTGGTCCAGCATTTGGGGTCTGCACACCCACAGTGGGGGTGAGTTGGGGGTCAACATCGACAGTGGCCAGTAACTTGGGGAGAATGAAGGACAGTGTAAAGTCACCTGCCCAGGCTGGTAAGGTTACCGATCACGATGACAACTGAGGCACGGTTAAGTCCTACGAGGCAACTCAAAGCTATTTTCCTTTATAGGCTTGGGAACTTTTTTTCTTCAGATTAACGTAGATTTGGGAATCTTTCTGGGATATGAGCCAGCTTCCCTAAGACAGTCAAGCACGTGTCACTAGAAATTCAGCTTCTTTGAGAGTTGTCCACTTGGCAGAAGGTTTCCTCCTGACTCCTGGTGTCACAGGCCGTAGCTGTGGGGCTGACAGATTGGAACATTCTGGAGGCTTTGCCTTGATGCCATGTGCAGGTCTGATCCATGTGAGCCTGAAGCTGGTTCAGCTGAGTGAGGGTGATTCAGAAGAGGGGCCTTTCTGTGAGAGGCAGTGCACTGCGGTCACCTGTTCCAGCGCAGCAGACCTGTGGCTGTATATATGAGCTCACGTAGGGTTGGGCACTGGCTGTGGTCAGTGCAGAGGTGCAAGTGACTGTGCTCATAGCGGGGGAGGCTGACTGAGAGCAGGGAGCTCAGAGCGGTCCTGGGTGTGTCAGAGCTCTCGGTGCAGATTCCCAGGAGTGAGAAATGCTGTTATCTTTGAGGCCGGCTCAAGGGCAGGAATTGGGTTGCCTTTTTTAAACAAGTAGGGCATCATGATCTAGATTCGCTCGCTACCCTGTGAGAGCGAGTCTCCTGGTGACAGTTCCTGCCTCCCTGGGAGCAGGTTACAGGCTTCAGAGAGGCACCACTCAGGTCTCCTGGGAGGTGGGGAGCTGAGCAAGGGGCAGTGAGAGAATGAGGCTGCGGTTCGCAGGCATGGTGGGAACGTGGGATCTTCCCCAGTGCAGCTCCGAGCTCCACCCTGCCTTGCGCTGGCTTCACGAGCAGTTTCTTCATTTCTCTTTGCCTCAGTTTCTTTATAAAATGGGGCTACTGATAGTACCTTTCACCAATGTCATGTCAAGGGTGAACCCTGAGCACTGAGCATGGGGTCTGGAACTTCCCTTCAGTTGTAGTTTCATCTTGTCCTTTTTAATTTATTTTGGATTGTTTTATAATGTTCTTATCGCATGCATCTCCTGGCAGGGGGTGCATGTATGTATATAATTTAAATAAGTGTGCTGTGTTTAATTTTTTTTTATCATTTGTCATTTGATTATTTATTGTCATTACTTAATCGTAAAACATGATTAAGTTTTTTACTAGTGGGGCCTATGATAAAAGAAGGTGGTGGCCATGGGCTGCGTGATGGGCTCACCATCCAGTTTCCCTTCCCTTTGCCGACAGGAACAAGCTTGGTTTAGCCTCGGAAAGCCCTCTCGGCCCTTTCCTCCTGTCCATGGCACAGTGGCCCTACTGTTAGTGCTACTCTCGAAAGCACATGAACTTCCCAGATCTGTACCTCCTGAGTGCAGGGCCCGCGGGTGGCTCTGCCCTGTTCTGACCCAGGACTCCAGCTCCCCCGGGAGCCTCACTAGTGCTTGCTTTGGGTGCAGCGCTTGCCGGAGGACGTAAGGTGACCTGAACCAGTGTGTGCCTTCATTCCGCAGGAACCAGCTGCTGCATGTGCCCCTGAGGCAGCACCAGGTGAGCTGCGGTGACTGGCTGCTGAAGGTCATCTGCGGGGTGGTGGCCATCCGCACAGTGTACGCCTCTCACAAGCAGGCCAAGGCCTGCCTCATCTCCCGTATCAGCTGCGAACGCGCAGGTGCACGCTTCCACACCCGTGGCGTGAACGACGATGGCCACGTGTCCAACTTCGTGGAGACGGAGCAGGTCAGTGTCCAGGCCACCCGCGGGCCACATGGCTCAGTGTTGCGTGAAGCGGTGTCGCAGAGTGTAAGACCTGCAACTGAAATTGTGTAGAAAGAACGGAGGCCCCAGGCTCTCTTTGGCATGTAGCAGTGTTCTTTATTGTACCACAACTTACATACACACTAATACGTACATGCTATTAATTAATAATCTTGTGACTCAAATCCCATGACCCAGGTTTCATGCTGCCCGGTGTCAAGGAGTCTACTGATTAATCAGTAACCTTTCTACTACACATATCTAAAATTATTTTTACATTATATAATTAAAAACAAAACCACAAAACAAAGCTGTAGGGGAATAAGCTGACTGAAGTCTTGACCTTTAACAGACCGTCTGGAGGCAGTTATTCGTCTTAGGGAGTAGTCTGGAAATGCCTTAGATTTTCCTGCAGGCTTGCCTCCACGAAGCCAGGCCTTTAGTCACTCACGGAGTTCTATCCAGGTTTTTTCCTTCCTTACTCATAAAAGACTTTAAACTTATTCTCTCAAAATGGGACTGTTTAAAGGTTTATTTATAGGCTTTCTGCCTATAGCTCAGAGTGGCTGCAGCCCTTACATGCAGTCTTCCCACCTGGGCAGTCAAGGCCCTGATGTATCTGTGGCGTTTCTGGTCATGTCACCTTCCTTAAGGAGAGGGCAGCATGTGTCATTGGGGCTCTGCGTGCAGACGTGGCCTCTGGTCTGCATGATACATCATTTTTGCTTCATACTTCATGCCTCATGCTGGGAAATGGTGCTTACCTGAGGTATTTTTAACTAGAAGGAATCAGGAATTTTTGCCATGATCATGAATGGTGGTAGTTATTCTGAGAGCAGCTGATAGGTGAACCAACAGGATTTGAAAATCTTTTTAGGGCAAAAATAAATAGATCAATACAATGGGAGGATGAGAGAAGCCATCATAGTTTTTATCCTAAATCAACTGAAGCCTCACCCTTTGAGTATTAGCACCTGGGGACTGTGAGGTCTGTGTGTTAAGCAGCAGTTGCTGTCAGCTTTGCTACAACACAGCCATCTGCTTAATTTTTTGTTGATTTTTTTCCCTAAATTTTGTGCTTATTCCCAGAGATGCTATCTTACAACTGGTTTTGAGAATTGTTTTTTTTACCTTGCAATCTGAGATCGTGCCACCATGTAGAGGAGAATTGCAATAAGCCATAAGAACGGATGAGGAAGAAAAGGCCCTGGAAAGGCACGGGGGCCCCGCTGCCATCGGAGGCGAGCTCCAGGCGCCCTGTGTTTGCTCATGCAGGTGTGGCCCTGCCACCCGCCGCCACTGTGGGAGGCCTCCCTTAGGAGGACTTTGGCCACTTTAATCCAGCATACTTTTGCACATCTGCCTCCACCACCTGGGAGCTCCTGCCTGCTGGGGATATCTGGGGTGGGATTTGTGTGTAGAAAGATGAGAAGGCTGCCCCCCTTAAAATGGGACAGGGGCCTTGACAGGAGCAGCTGGTGCAAATACTTGCCTATAATTCTGGCCACAGTGTCCACTGTCCTTGGATATAGATGAGGCTGTTAAATAAGTGTCCATTTAAAAATGAAAGAGAGAGGGCTGAGTGAGGTGGCTCATGCCTGTAATCCTAACATTCTGAGAGGCCCAGGCAGGAGGATCACTTGAGCTCAGGAATTAGAGATCAGCCTGAGCAAGAGTGAGACCCCATCCCTACTGAAAGTAGAAAAAAATTAGCTGAGTGTGGTGGCAGGTACCTGTAATCCCAGCTACTAAGGAGGCTGAGACAGGAGGACCACTTGAGCCTAGGAGTTTGAGGTTGCTGTGAGCTGGGTTGAAGCCATAGCATTCTACCCAGGTGACAGAGTGAGAATGTCTCAAGAAATGAAATAATGAGGGAGGGGGAGCCCCTGTGTAGCGCCCAGGTGGAGCCCTGCCCTCCCCTGCCCTCCCCTCCCACTCCGTCTGCACAGTGACATCCTTCCTTTCACTCTCAGACCTCAGTTCATCGCCACTTTTCCATCCTCATTTTTGTCCCTGTTATTAGCCTGAGATCTTTGCTTCACTCAGCAAGTCTTTATCACTTATCACCTGCCATGGGCTGGGTGCTATGCTGGGAACTGGGTGCGGAGCATGGTGGTACCAAACAGACTGCTGGAGGGGCCCCCTGGCCTTGGTGATGGAACCAAATTCAAGAGCCCCTCGCTGGGCCTTGGAGTGAGGCCTGGACCTCCATCTCTGCCTCATTCCCCGTCCATCCCTGAGGCAGGCAATCCCTTGCCTGGTCCTGGGGTTGGTGGTCCCCAGATATTTGGACTACAACTAATATTTAAAAAGTTGCAGTCTCATTACTGTGTAATGTTGAGTAAGCCCTTGGGGAAACAGCTCTTCTTCACCATCACCATCCTTCCTATAAGACAGGGCAGTTTAACACTGAAGGTGAAAGGGGGCTCCCTAATAAAGTGCCCAAATGGTGGCTTCAGACCACAGGTACTTATTCTCTCATGGTTCCAGAGGCAGGAAGCCTGCAGACAAGATGTGGGCAGGGCAGTGGTCTCCTCTGAGCTTCCTCACCTCTCCCAGGTACTGGTGGCCCCAGTGTCACTCCCATCTCTGTGTCTGTCTACAGTTGGCTGCCTCCTCCCTGCTCAGGTGTGGCCTCACCTTAACTAATTACATCTGCAAGGACCCTGTTTTCACACATGATCACATTCTAAAGTACTGAGGGTCAGGGCTTCAACACAACTGACCCCACAATAAAGGACATCACCGCGTGTCGGGACTGTGCTCTGTGTGCGGTGTGTCAGGCTTTATGAAGGATCCTCTTCTGCAGCTCAGTGAGCGTTCCTATGACCCGAGTGGGGCCTTCCTGTTAATCTGCACCTGTGCTCCGGGCTTACCTGCTAGGGCTCCGCCGCCCTGAGCAGCCCGTGGGCCTTAGAGGTCTGAACCGCCTGCCCCTCTGGCTCCAGGGATCCCCAGTGCTGTTTGAATTTCCTCCCCTGCTTCCTCCTCAGTCTGGGGGAGGGATTTCTTAGCTCCCATGAGCTTTCGTGGTCTTCCTAGGGTGCGTTTTTCATCCCATTTTCCTCCTCTCGGCCCTGGGCCCTGGGCCAGGCAGGGTTGCCCTCTTTGAAGTCCTCACTAAACCCAGGGGCAGCAGCAGCAGTTGACAGGCAGCTGGACACCACCATCTGTCCACCCGGAAATGCAGGCAGCCACAGATGCCATCCCCCATCTTGACCTAGAGAGTGTAACTTAACCCATGGTGACTTCATTTCCACTGGTTATGTACTAGGACATACTAGGCATGGCCTGGCACCCAGGGCAGCAGGCTGCTGGTGAGCCACGTAGGGTGGGGACCCAAATCAGGCCATCCCCGCAAAGCCCCCAGACAGTCTGATACTGAAGGGGAGGGAAGTGTCACTTCTGCAGTAGAGTGTATTGGGAGCCTTCCCAGCAGATTGGGAGCCCAGGTGATGCCTCAGGAGCAAGAGGGCAGGGTGGCCTAGCAGGTGCCTTCGCCCTTCCAGGTGGTACTTGGCTCTGATTCCTGCCTGGAGGGCTATGGAAGCACAGCAGATCCAGGTGGTCGAGGCTGGGCTGGTGGCCTCCTGTGCAGGGTGGGGCTGCAGAGCAAGGAGACAAGACCCAGAGGCTGACAGTGGAGGCTGTGCCTCCTGGAGCCCGTGGTCCAGGCACGCCCACACGCACTGCCGGGCATGGTCCTAATGGTAGTTGGTATCCCGAAGCCAGAAGCCTGGTGTGACAGTATAGGGGCAAGAGGAACAGAGGGAAGTGACTGTCCCCAAAGGATCAAGAGACTCATGTTGCCCTCACTTCTATATATCAAGAGAGCCACTTTCTCTCCATCTCTGAGGTCACCAAATATGATAAAGGTGCCAAGGTTGATATGAGTTATTTGGGTTTTTTTAAACACAAAAACCTGTTAAGTGGAATACGCACGTCTGGTGTTCCTGCTGAGTGGCAGCCGGCTCCCTACCTGGCTCTCCAGCCACCTGCAAGAGGGGAGCTGTCTTGTACCCACTGAAGTTTACGCACTCAGGACTTCAATGTTGTGGTGGGATTCTGCACAAGTCGCTCCTGGGAACCTGGCATGTCCTACTCTCTTGAGTTTGCAGAGTATGACTTTGCTTATGTTGAAGAGCATATTGTACCCCACTTCTAAGACCTGAAAGTGGTTCCCCAGACAGGGTGGGGTTGCTTCCTTCAGGTAGCGTGTTGACTCCCCTGACCTGACATTTGAGGAAGTGTCAGGTTTCAAATCTCGGTGTCCCCGCCCCATGTTCAGGCAGCAACTTTGAGGAAATTGGTGTTGAGCCTGCTGGGTGGGGAAGGAGGGTGTGCTAAGACAGCCTGGCCCTCCTGGTGCTGCCCGGGTTGCTGGCCTGGACCCCTCTGTGGGCGCAAGACCCTTCAGACCTGCCCTCTTGCCATTTGCAAGTGGAGGCCTGAGGACACACGCAGGCAGTGGGATTACCCCTGCAGTCATCATCTGGCAGCCAAATGATGGGGCCAAACCAGGAGCAGCCTGGCTGGGGCAGGAGCTCTCGGCAGGCCTGGCTTCCCAGGAAGTAGTACAATCCTCAGGGAGCAGGGAAGGGGGGTTTTCTGCAGCATCTTTCCTGAGAGGAATGCATCTCCCTCTCCTGGGCAGGCTGTGTGTGTGCAGGTGTTGTGAGTGAGCGTGGATGCTTGTGTGTGGTGGGTGTGTGTTTTGTGTGTGCTGTGTGCATTTGTATCATGCATGCATTGTGTGTGTGTTGGATGCACTATTGTGCATTTGTGCATCGTGTTTGTTGCGTGTGTTCTATGTGTGCAGCGTGTGCATTTGT
Organism: Perodicticus potto; assembly: GCA_963574655.1. Taxonomy (NCBI): domain Eukaryota; kingdom Metazoa; phylum Chordata; class Mammalia; order Primates; family Lorisidae; genus Perodicticus; species Perodicticus potto. The sequence goes on from CAUYRH010062260.1 coordinate 19,233, forward strand.
GAGTTGTATGCACACGCGTGTGTGTTGTGTGCATGAGTATGTGTGCTTTGATGGCATCTCAGCCTCCCTGGGAAGAAGCGTGAGTCCCTTGGGCTCTGGTGAGTCATACCTGGTGGGCTTGCCCTGCAGCAGTGACTCACCGTGCAGGAAAGCAAGACCCAAAAGTCCGCTCACTTTGTCAAAACAAAGGATCCAAGATAAAGGTTTGTCTATTGAAGATAAGGCCACTGACTGATCCCAGGAGGTCAGAACACACCATGTGTGTCCTCCTAAGAATACAGACTTGGAAAGAGGTGGTTAAAGAACAGCATCTATACAGGAATGAGTTTCTCTGGCTTTATCTCTCTCCTTTTATGGTGGTGGTTGGTTTCTGCTCCCACCCTCTGCAGAAGCTCAGGGTCACCCTCCCACTGCCCATTGGGGGTGCAGGCCCCTGCCTGGCCTCACCACAGCATCACAGGGGCCTTGCTGCTCTCGCTGGCTCCTTCCCACCTCTTGCCTCTTCCTTCCTGGATTCCTTCTCCTTCCCAGCCCTAAGTATCATCTGCCCCCAGAAATCGCCTCCCCGTGCCCAGAGGGCCAGCACATGCCTGCAGGGAGAAAAGACAGCTCCATGCTTTGAGTGCCCATGTGTGCTGGGCTCCTGCTCCCTCATTACCCCTCCCATCATGTCCCCGCTTGGGCAGCATGTGACATTAGATCCTTTTAGAGAGTGGGGAACCAAGGCTGCAGGTGGTTAAATAATGTACCTTAGGCCGCCCACTGGGCAGAGTGGCAGTCAGACACAGCCTGGGCTTCTCCAAGAGCCATCTTCTTCCCTGTTCTCACTCTCCATCCTGCTCACCCCCGGGACCCAGATGCTATCTGGTAAAATGACATCTGTGAGGTGAGATGCCCATGAAAATTCATCACTGGCGTTTGCTCACTGTTCTGGGAACAAGGTGGCCCTGCTGGAAGGAGGGGATGCAGATTTAGGGTGAGAAGAAGTGACTGCTTTGGACACCCTTTCTCCTTGCCCAGGAGTGTGGGTGCTCTGGACCCTGCCTGCCTGCCAGGGTTTGCAGAAGCTGGTTTTGTGCAAGTCTCAGCACAAGAGGAGCCTGGCCTGGAAGGGGCGTTAATAGCATGCAGCAGTCAGAGTGAAGGATGATATTCCTTAGCTCTAATCAGATCCTGGCCAAGTTTAAGAGTTGTCTTTATATAAAAACACTGGCTGAGTTGTCTTCTTTCCCAGAAATCTGGGCTGGTATAAGTCACACGTGCTGGTCATTTGCATGCACTGCATTTATTGATGGTGGCCAGCTATGCCAGTCATTAAACAACCTACTATTTAAATTTTATTGGTAGGATAAGGAAGGGTAAGGAATTTTGCTGGTACTCAATACCTGGAAATAGACAGTGGATTTTTCCCTGGGAGATAAGGATAGGGTTCCAGTTCAGCAACACAGACACCAGGGTCATGTCTGTCGATCCTGTGGTTCTAATTTGCAGGTTCTCCACTGCGGAATTACTAATGCATGTGTGATCAGAGTGTGATCTCCCCTGCGCAGGGAGCTGCCCTGTAAGGGAGCAGGCTGCCGAGGAATGGAAAGGCCCAGCCACAGCGCCCAGGCCGGCCCTGCCAGGCCAGGGTAGAGTTGCGCAGATAAAGGCTGAACATCTGATAGCCACTGCACCCTGCTCAGGATGGTACTTTGTGTCCTTTTAAAACTCCTTTGCACTCCAGTATCGCAGAGGCCTGTGGCTCGCTCTGACGTGGCTGTGTAGGTGGGTGATAGATTTTTTAAAGTATGTCATTTGTTTCTCTGCAGGTGCTGTCACACTGGCAGCTGGTAGGAATTGTATGGTGCACATTGACTGAGTGGCCTGTTCAAGACACAGAATCAAGGCCAAGTTCATGTTGAGTCTTGACCTGCGTTGTCAAGTTCAGGGATGACTAGTGTAGTCAGCTGGATCTTTTGGCTGCAGCCTGCTCATTGTAGTTCATTCTGCCCTTTCCCAATAGCTCTCTGCTGCTTAGCTGTCAACAGGGTAAGGCAGGGGCTCTGAGGGAGGTCAGACTAAAGTTCCAGAGTGCACTGGGACTCCTAAAATGGGGAAGGGGTATCACCGGGCTCTCCAGGGAGGTGGGTAAGGTTGTGTCCTGGGAGTGTGAATCCCTGCAGACCCGGGAGGGTGGTGGGGAGGCGTCAGGTTCGAGCCCTCCCCCCTCTGCAGACCCCTCCTCAGAGGCTGGGGAGCTTCCAGAGCGCCCACTCACTACCCAGCCGTAGTCAGGCAGCAGCGCCAGCCATGTGGCGGAGAAGCAGAGGGCACTGCCATCCACTGTCTGCCCTTCATTCTGGCCGGTGTCAGGTCACAGGCGGCCAGATCCCGTTACCCAGCTCAGGACACTCAGTTTCATTGAGGAATATCTTCCCCTTTCTGTTTCCTTGTGCCACAGACGATTTACATGGATGACGGTGTGTCGTCTTTTGTCCAGATCAGAGGCTCCGTTCCGCTGTTCTGGGAACAACCAGGGCTTCAGGTAGGTAATTTTAAAAGGGACAGTGTCCCCTTGTGTCACTGTTCACCTGGCTTGTCCTCAGCAACTGTTTATTTCTTTTGACACGTTCCTTCCATGGTGTGATGACTGGCCTTCCTCAGCCCATTTGTGTTGAGCTGAGCTACGTGTGCACACCTGTGTACAGAAAGCACGCACCTGGGTCAGAGGCTTTCTTTCTTGTGTGTGGGGGGGGTGTCTGTGGCTTCCTGCTCGGCAGGCTTGTGGCATCTTGCTGTGGACTCTGGTGCGGAGCTGTGGCAGCTATTGTGTGAGGGACCCACATGCTGTGCTTGGGCAGAGTCACCTTACATTAGACCCCCAGGTCGAGGGTGTTGAGAACATTTTTGAGAGCTGCGGCTGTGCGGTAGCCCTGGCACTGGGTGCTTGCTGTGAGGCCATGTGAGAATTGCACAGCTTTCTCGTGATTTCTAAAAATAGCCCCTACGGCAGGGCTGTGGTCAGCGCTGGAGGGATTTGGCTTTCTGTCTCCTGGGCAGAGCTCAGGGTGGGAAGGCGTCCCAGAAACACATCTGTGTTCAATGAAATGACGGTGCCTCTTCCGGTGGCTTCTCTTAACAAGGCGGGGTACAGGCTGAGTGCACTGGAGATTCCTTCACGCCCATCAGGCATCTTCATCCCTGTCCTGAGGGAACATTGGTGCGTTCAGAAAACCTCCCAGGTGGGGCCTTCGTCTGCCGCAGATCTTTTTACCGAGGGCTCTCATGTGACGGCAGTTGGGTCATCAGCCACCAGCTGAAGGGGCCCAGAGCACCATCTGCCAGGTTCCTCGGGGTGTTTGACACAGCTGGGCTTAGAGTCCCCAGGCATGGGTCCAGCTTGGTAGCACAGCCTGACCTGGTGCCCAGCAGTGGGTGAGTGACTCAGCGCCAGGGCCGAGGGTGTGCTGACGGTGTTGGTGACACAGCAGGTCAGCTCACAGGGTGAGATGGGTGGACTGGCATCTGGTGAGAGAGAGGGCTTCATTTACATTCCGCCTTTGCACTAGAGAGGGACAGCCAGGAGGCATGAGATGGTATCTAGAGAGCACTCTTGGGGACGTTTCTAACATTCCTCCAGAGCTGTGATGCCCAAGGGAGGTATTTTTGACAAGCAGCTTTACCAAGGTATAATTTGTATACTGCACACTTCGGCCATTGAGAACATACAGCTGAATGGTTTTTAATGCATTTGCAGTTGTGTAACCGGAATCTAACTTTACGATGATTTCATCACTGCTAAGAAGCCTGGTACCGGTTAGCAGGCAGTCCCCTTCCCTCCAAACTCTCCCTTGGGCCTGAGTGATGGTTAATCTGCTCTCTGTCTCTATAGATTTCCTGGAATAGACATTCTGGATGGGTCTTGAGACTTGGTTTACTTTAAATTGGGGGTTTTCCTTTGGAAACGTCGTGAGCTCTGTATTGGGAGAATGAGGAAACTGTCCAAGCGAGTATAGACCATAAAGGGAATGGGGAGACTACGTCACATTTCATGTAGAATTTGTGAGAAATCCAAAAGCTGGGGGGATGGTCATGATAGGTTCTGCGATTTGTGAAGACCCTTTGAGGTTGGCCGTCTGCTTCACTCCTTCAGTGTGGGAGTCCTCCTTCCAATAGGCCCCGACTGGAGATGCTCTGGCCATTAGCGACTTTCTCCTTGGCTTGTGCCACTGGGCCTGGCTCTGCAGAGAGTCCCAGGCTGCCAGGAGCATGACTGATTCTTCTCCGATACACACCCTCAGGCCTCCGGGGAGGAGTCTCCTGCCCCCTCCCTCTTTTGTCTTCTCCGAGGGCTTCTGATTCCTTAGCTGTCTCTGTCCTATTTCTAGGACGGGACTCTCCGCGTCCTCATCCCCCTTGTCTAAAACCAAAACTTATTTTCATTCCCCACTTTCATTTAATTTTGGTCTCCAGCTAGGTGGTCTCCTGATGCTCTGAACACAACCCAACCTGCCATGGAATGACCATGCCTTGATACAGCACGAACTGGGGACACTGGCCCTTGGGTGTTACAGCATTTTGAAAGCTGTGTCACCCTTTCAGATTCTGAGCAGTTAACTTTTTGCCAAAGCCTCTGTGGTTCCTTCAAAGCAAGTTTCAAAAGGTTTTAGTGTTCTTTAATCTTATTAAGGATTTGCTGACCTTTGGGCCTAATACCCATGTTTATCCTCTAAGTACCACTTGGCATGGAAGACAGATTAAGTCATCTTCAGAGGGGAGGGGATGGGTACGGCAGCTGTGAGTGGTCTCTGGCCACCCAGCCTGAACTGTCGGTATCAAGCCTGGGGATTGTCATTTCTGGTGATTTTCCTCCATTTCGACGTTTCCCCTCCTTCTTTCACTTAGGTTAGATGAAAAGTGCAGAGATTTGGGGTGGATAGCTTACATATTACATTTGTTGTGCCTTCTTAGGAGCTGCCTGAAAGAACCATGAGCCCTTCAGGGATGGGGACAGGACAGGCAGGGACAACTATGGGGGAGGATTTGTCTGCGTGTTTGATGGTACATCCTGGTTCCATTTCTGGCAGCCATGTACCTTTAACAATTTCGTTTTCACCATGTAAATAGGTTGTGTCATTTATAAATAGCCACATTGAAATTTTACTCTTAAAACAAATTGCTACCCTGGAATGTCACTAGCTATGCCTAGAATCTATTTGTGGTCTAGTGGCGTTGATTGAAGGCTTTGCTCCCCTTGTCACTTGAGACTCCCCTAACGTGTGTTGGTGCACACATATCCTGCACAGGTGAGTTTGGTCTGCGTTTTGAAGTTTTACATCACTGAACCAACTGGAGGGGGTGCACAGTGGACTGGCCTTGGCTGCCCGCTTTGCCCAGCTCCTGTGAAGAGCCATTGCTGGGTTCTTGGATGCCTGCACTGGATGTGTGCAGTTGTGTCTTTGTACCTTTCTTTGTTACTCAAAGGACATGAGATGACTTATGGTGTAACAATTTAAAAAATAAGTGAAGAGGTTGGAGGAAGGCAAAGAATATTCCCAATGAAAGTGAACTGGAGTGGGGGCCAGAGCTGGTGCCTACGCCACATACTGTGGGTCTGGTGTGCTTGTGCAAAGGAGAGTCACATCTGTCCCAGACGTCCCAGCAGCCACCATGTGTCACATGTCACTTCTGACACCACTTGCCAGGGCCCAGGACTGGCCAGGTCTAGGGCCCGGCTTAACTAGGCTCTGGACGCAGACCACTAAGTTACCTTGCTCAGGTTCAGTTTCTCTTAGGTGCCTGGGGCTGTCTACTTTAGCTGGAGAGAGAGAGAAAGAGAGAGAGTCTTAGAGAGAGTAAAGCAGTCTTTTTAGAATAGATAGATCTTAGTCTTTAGAAGAGCTTTGTAACCTTCAGCAGAGAGATACCGTGCTGGTGTTCTGCAGGCAGGAGAGGAGACAGAGTCAGAGTAAGCGGGGGCCATGATAGAATGCGCATGCTCCTCGACTGCCTTCTCCTCCAGCCTAATATAAGGCTGATCTCGTGCCTCGCAACACCACAGGTGTAGAGACTACCAATTCCCCACTGCTCTCATCTCACGAGCTCTCGTGCTTGTTAGGAGAGCCAAATCCCTCTCTATGCCCTTTCCACCCAGGTGTTCCATTATTGAGCCATACAGGTATTTCTTATAACTCTCACTCCTAGCCATAGGCTATATGGCTGCAACAACCATGGCAAGAACCCCAGAGGCGAGGCGTGTATCCTAGTGACGCCTCAGTGTGGTTTGAGCAGAGCCTGACAGAGTAGGGCTGAGATCCCTCAAGAGGCCAGCCTGCCCGGGCTGAGGGGAGCAGGGCGGCTTGAGGGGTCCAGAAGGTACCCTTCGGGGTTCTTGTCTTAATTGACTAGGGACAGCTGGAGAAATCTCTCAGGCAAGAAGTCCGCCTGTCTTTGCAGAGGGAATGATGGGTGCAGATGTTGTGACCCTGGAGTCATGACCCCATCTGGAGAGCTGCACTGGGTCAGCTGCTTGGAGCCCTAGGAATGAGAGGCACAGCAAAAGGGAGACGGGAAAGGTGGGCAGCGGCCACGTTAGGACAGTTGTGGATATTGCACTGTGGAGTTTGTGTCCCACCCCAGGAGCTGCCAGAGCTGCAGTGCCTGACTTTGCTACATGCTGGAATCACCTGCAGAGCTTTACAAAATGCTGCACCCAGGCTGACACCTTGCAGATTAAATTAGCATCCAGGGCTGGGGCCTGGCAGCTGTCTTTTGAAGACCCCTCAGTGACTCCAGTGTGCAGGAAAATGCGATGCTGTGGGTCTGGTGTGCTTGTGCAAAAAACCAGTTTCAGGGAGGGCTGGGGAAAGGAAGAGCAGAGAGAGGGAAGGAGCAAGGGGGTGGGGTCTTGGTGTGTGCCACACCTTTTGGGGGCAAGACACAATTGTAAGAGGGTCTTTACCTAACAAATGCAATCAGTGTAACCTGGTTTCTTGTACCCTCAATGAATCCCCGACAATAAATTAAAAAGCAAAAATGTTTTACTGAGGTCGGACTAGGTGCATGGAGCTTTGATTTGTAGCATTTGCCCGTCGCTGTGGTTTAAATGCTCCCTTCGTGAGCATGTTCACCAGTGTGATATCACCGAACTTAGGGTAGGGAAGAGCTATGTGTGCGGTTGGCTTGTGAGCTGGCAGCAGCTGACTCTGCCCACTTGGGGCACACTGCTCTGAGGGTTTCATGGTGTGTTTAGACATCAGTGTGGTGAGTTTAGTTCCAAGGGTAAGACTGCAGAGAGGGACACAGATGGAGGCTGTTGGGGGATGAGATTTGTTGGCAGCCTTCAGTAGGGTAGGAGCAGGGGGATGGGTGGAGAGGGTGCAAGGCACTGTTTGTGGTCACAGGGCCTGTCAGGTGCTAATGCAGACTCTGCTGGGCAGACGGCCAGGAGTTCTCCAGCCTTGACTGGTCTGATGGCCAGTTCCCTAAACCCAGTCTTCAGGGGCAGACAGGAGTCCTTGTAGGGCCCAGACAGAGGAGGAGGAGGTAGAGAAGGAGGCTGACGATTGGCGGCTCCCAGGGGCCAGTTGTGGGTTCTGCCCCCAACTGCTGCTCCTTCCTGACTCAGTGACTTCAGGACTGGGTGACACCAGAGAACGAGATGTGGTCAGTGTTGGAGCAGGACAGAGGTGGAGGGGAGGATGTGAGGCCTAAGGAATCCAGACTAAAGGGGTGCACAAGGCCAATGGAGGGAGGATGGCCCCTAGAGAAGGTGGGGCCCCCGTGCCGTCCACTTCAGGAGATAGAGGGACGCAACCCGAGGCCCTGAGGCAGAGGAAGCTTCCATGGTGGGCTGTGCCTGGTCAGGAGTCCCCTGTGGTGTGGACATGGCCCCTGGGAGCTATCCTTCCCCAGCAGCACCTCTGCCCCTTCCCAGCCAATAGCAACTTGAGCAAAAAGGGAACACGGGAGGGGAGAAGCGAGTCTGCCACACCACTTAGCCTTCACCTGAGGGCCGGTTGAGATGCAGGCTCCTGGCTCCACACCAGAGTTTGGTTCAGCAGATCTGGGCAGGGCTAAGACTTTGCATTTCTAACAAGCACCCAGGGAAGGTCCAGGGACCATACTTAGAGAACCACTGGTATAGTCCTACAGATCCCTTTGCCCATTTCCTGCCCTGGCCCTTCACCCTTGACTTCTTAGTGGCCCCAGCTAGGGACAGTGGGTTACCCATAGTGGTCCTCTTTAATCGCCATCTGTTCCTCAGCAATCCAGACTTTCATAGCACTGATGTTTTTGGAGAATGCAGGCCTTCTCCAAAAAGCCCCCGCTTTGGGTTTTCCTGGTGTTTCATTATGATTAGATTCAGGGTTAGACCTTGGCCAGAATGTTGCCTCAGTGATACCGTGTCTTTCTCAGGGGAGCCCCTCTGGAGGCACGGGGTGTCCTCTCAGCAGTGGTGTTAATTTTGGTCACCCAGTCAAAGTGCTATTCCCTGTATCGACTTATAGTTACGTGTTTTCCCTTTCAGCTGATAAGCAGTCTACAGGAGACACTTTGAGACCATGCTGGTATCCTGCTCCTACTCAAACTTGAAATTTATTATCAGCGGGACACAACTACAACAGGGACCTTACCTAACAAACACAAATATTGTAACCTGATTCTACTCTCATATTAATCTGAAGTAAAAAAAAAAATCTGTCATCAACAGATAACTTCTGCAAGTTAGATTAGATTATTAGATAACTTCTTCAAGTTTCTAATAATTTGGTAAAAACTGTGACCTGAGCAATTCTTTACTATGACAATTGTAAACTGATGATTTTCCACTAATTCCTTCGCTTTTATCAGTTGGTATTCTAATATAAGGAAGAGCCTTCTTTTCTCTCCCACTGATCCACCCACACACTCATCCAGCCACCCATCTGCCCATCCATCCATCCACCCACCCACCCACTCACCCATTTGTCCGTCCGTCCATCCCCATGCTACTTATCCATCCATTCTCCTATACATCCGTCCATCCACCTGTCCATGCAATCAGCATCACTGTAGATGTGTGGATTCCTATTTTACTCGTCAGGTTAATCCATTCTTTAAATAGTTTGATCCTCAGGCTCAGCACCTGTAGCTCAGTGGCTAGGGCGCTAGCCACATATACGGGAGCTGGTGGGTTCAAACCCTTCCTGGGCCTGCCAAGCAAACAACAATGACAACTACAACAAAAAATAGCCGGGTATTGTGGCGGGCACCTGTAGTCCCAGCTACTGAGGCAAGAGAATCGCTGAAGCCCAAGAGTTTGAGGTTGCTGTGAGCTATGACGCCATGGTACTCTACAGAGGGCAACATAGTGAGATTCTGTCTCAAAAACAAACAAAAAGTTTGATTCTCAAACTGTCCCGGATTTGGCCAGTGAAAGCTCTACAAACTGGTTCCAGTTATAATATATATTTTAAATTTGTTTTTTAAACTAAAGTGATTACTTATTAAATAGTAAATAATAAGGCAAATTAGATAATTAGGATCATAGAGGTCCCTGAAGGAGCAGAGGAGCCTGGGAAGCAGTTTATCTCTCCAGCTGGCTTGACTGACCCACTCTGAGAGAATGGGAACCTGACGTCTGCCTCACGCTCCTGCCTGGGAACTCCTCCTCGCCTGTGGAAGAATTCTGGCTGACGGGTCCCTAATGCAGTTAGGACTGGGCAGAGATTAGATCCGTGTCCAGGGAACCCAGCCTTCCCGAGCTGTGAAGGGGCCGTGGAGGTGACCGAGTGACTGCCACCGTGGCCTGGCTGGCAGTGGGGAGGAGAACGGGAAAACCATCGTTCCTCCATCTGCACGGCGGGAAGACTCACCATGTTACCTCTCATTGCTTTAGGTTGGCTCCCATCGCCTGAGACTCCACAGAGGCCTGGAAGCCAACGCCCCTGCCTTTGACAGGTAGGGATTATCTGGCATTACTTGAGCCCATCGTCCTTGTCCTCAGGAGTCTTCCTCCCACTAGACAGTGACACAGGGGACAGGGCGTGGCAGGGAGGGGAAGGAAATCCTGAGCCTTGATCTGCCTTTACCCTGGTCCTTAATGCAGGAGGGGAGTTTACAAAATGGAAATTCGCTTTTCCCAGGTTTCCTGAAGGTTAATCACTGTTCAGGTAGCACTTTGCAATTATTTTCTCTTAGCAGTTTCTTCTTAAAATGAAGCCAATTCCCACTCTTACAGATTTTACTATTATTCATTTTTTACACATTACTCTAGAAAAAATTTTGGTGCATGTGTATGTGTTTTTTTCTTTTCTTAAAACATAAATTGGATCATAATACATTTACTGCTTTGCAGCTTCAGAAAAGCCATTGCCAAGCTGAAGTATTTGTAATATGTACTTGAAATAGTCAATAGCATCTTAAAATATTTGTCTTTTTAAACTAACTACTAATTTTTATTAGTGAATATAATAAAAGTCTCAAAAGCGGCTCGGCGCCTGTGGCTTAACGGGCTAGGGCGCCAGCCATGTACACCTGAGCTGGCAGGTTCAAATCCAGCCCGGGCCTGCCAAACAACAATGACGGCTGCAACCTAAAAATGGCCAGGCGTTGTGGTGGGCGCCTGTAGTCCCAGCTACTTAGGAGCCGGAGGCAGGAGAATCGCTTGAGCCCAGGAGTTGGAGGTTGCTGTGAGCTGTGATGGCACGGCACTCTCTATAGGGTGACAGCGTGAGGCTCTGTCTCAAAAAAAAAAAGTCTCAAAAGCATTTTTTTGGCTTGGCACCTGTAGCTCAAGTGGCTAAGGTGCCAGCCACATGCACCGGAGCTGGCGGGTTCAAATCCAGCCCAGGCCTGCCAAACAAGGACAACTACAACCAAAAAATAGCTGGGCATTGTGGCGGGCACCTGTAGTCCCAGCTACTTGGGAGGCTGAGACAAGAGAATCACTTAAGCCAAAGAGTTGGAGGTTGCTATGAGCTGTGACATTACGGCAGCCTACACAGGGCAACAACTTTTGAGTCTCTGTCTCAAAAAAAAAAAAAAAAAAAAAAAAAGACATTTTTTTTTTAGCCAGCCATGGTGGTACATGCCTATAGTCTCAGCTACGTGGGAGCCTGAGGCAGAGGGATTGCTTGAGGCTAGGACTTGGAGACCAGCCTGGGCAGCATAGCAAGACCCCATCTCAAAGAAAAATAAAGTAATTTTGAAAATGTTTTTTATCATTACACCTGAGGCTTTATTTGGACTTTACATTTGTGTGTATATTCTTCTATTGAACATAACACCAGTACCCTGAGCCCAGCTCCTAATTAGCGTGTTACAAAAAAAGGGTTTTACTGTGAAGAGATGTATACTCTAGTGATGAAAATGTTAATGCCTTTTTCCTGAACATTTTTAGTATGTCTTAAACATTGCACATATGTAGTTCTAAATATTCTAGGGAATAATAAATGTATAACTGAAAATGAAATTCTGCCTGAAGGTAACCCAAAACAAGAGAGGAGGTTATGCCGGGCTTGTTTCTGAAACCCTCATGTGTTTATGAGCTTTTAAAAAAAAATACATTTAAGTATTGTAAGCTCATTTTCAAGACTGAAGATTTTTTAGCATCCTGGGAATGCGTGGTGTGACCTTCGTCTTCCCACAAGCAGCCCAGAGGTGGCCTTGCCCTTGGACAGCATCCCCAGATCTAGGGTAAACGTAGATCTCCTCTGCAGTTCACAGAAAGACTTGCTGACACTGTAAGTCCTTTTCTGGGCGGCTCCTGCTTATGGTTTGGCTTACAGGAAATCTCTTCATGCTTTTTAACCACAAGGTTCAGTTGGAATCGTGTGCCTTCATGTTCCTTGGAGGAGCTGCCCATTTTTCATATTAATTGCTAACTGTGTTTGAGAGTAGTGTTGAGGAATGAAGTGGCACCTCTGTTCCCCGAGGGCAGCGGGCACCCTGGACTGGTGCACACTCCCCGGGGTGCTGCTGGATCCTCGTCTCCGGGACCTCACTGCACTCTTGAGAATCTTTCAGTTCCTTGATGGATTTGTCCAGAGTAAATCCCTCCTTTCCTCTAAAAAATTCCTTCCATGGGTAGTTTTTCTACCCATGGAATGTTTGTGTGTCCTTGTGGGCAATGGCTGACCGTGTGTGCCCTTTTGACCTGTGTGCACCATGCCCGAGGAGGTGTTTGGAGCAGGTCTTGGCTGTGGTGGCTCGAGCAGGGTCTTGCCATCTCAGTGTGGTGACAAGTTACCTTTCATGGGCAGTGCCTGGATCTTCTTTGGCAGGACAGGAACGCTGCTGTACTTTCCCCTGTCTCTTTGCAAGCACCCTCAGTGTGCATGTCAGGCTGTGTTTGACTCTTGTTCCCCCCCAAAGGTCAGAAGGGGGCTTCCAGGTAGAAATCTGACTTGTCAGTGTCCCCCAGATCCCTGCAGTTTCCCAGGTAGCTTCCTATAACAGTAACAGATGGGCAAAGGAGCAGGAGGCCTACACACACAGAGCCACCCCGGCCAGGAGCCAGTGTGCATGTCACTCACCTCGGTGTTGATGCCAGGACCCTCCCTTATACCTGGGGTCCGCAAATAGAGTCTTTAGTTTATCTAAAGTCTGTTGTGTATTTTTACATTCAAGAGAAGGAAAGAAATACCCACTGCCATGTGTGGGCATGGTCCTTGTCACTTTCTCTCCCCTTTGACCTTCTCATGACCACTCTGCAGTGGGGGAGTCTCGTCACACAGATGAGGGGAGTGGCTCAGAGGGGATGAATCATTTGATCAAGGGAGTTTGGGGCTGGTGACAGGATAGAGTAATATTGAGTAATATGGAGTAATAATGAGTAAATACTGGTTCTGTTCCAGCCCTCGAAAGAAACAAGCCTGTGGGGTGCAGCCCTGAACTAGAAAACTGGGTGCCAAGGTTGAGAGCTCGCCTACCAGTTTTTCTAATTTTGAGGAAGACAGATAACTAAGCGAGATGAGAGGTTAATTCCAGAGATGTGCACGTGGCATTTATAAGACTATTCGTGAAAGGTCAAGTTCGCTGTTCTGGGTTCAATGGTAGTACATTATAGAAGGTCCTACTATATCCTTCTCGGATCCCAGACTTGTGTAGGAGGAGTCTGCCCAGCCAGCAGTGACAGTGGTTGTGAGGGACTGTCCTCTCTAGCCCAGGCTCCCTTTCCACACTTTGGTTCATGGTCGGTGGCTGCTGACCCTTGGCCTTTGGCACTGAGAAAGCACAGCCCCTTCTGCCTTGTCTTCCCTCGTGGGCTGGACAGGGCAGCCGTCTGTGCCCTGTTGGTGCCACCGCTGCCCCTGCCGTTGCAGGCACATGGTGCTTCTGAAGGAGCAGTACGGGCGGCAGGTGGTTGTGAACCTGCTGGGGAGCAGAGGCGGCGAGGAGGTGCTCAACAGAGCCTTCAAGGTAAGGCCAGCCTGGCCCCTCCACACCTCAGGCAGTGAGGACAGGCAGCTTTGTGGGGACTGAAGGCACAGCTAGCCCCTTCCATCCCTGAAGTCCCCCCATGCGAGCCTAGCAGGCCTGGGTGACTCGGGACCCTGGTGCCGTGAGTTTCATTTCTCTGCACTCAAAGTCAAGGTGGAGTGTCTCCATCCCTCGCTGCCCTGAGCTCCCTGGACACTGAGGGCCAATGCTCTCTCTCCAAGAGTCCCTCCCAGTCCCACGGTGCGGAGGCAGCCCCTTTCCTCCTGTTGGCTCCTGGGCAGTGCCTTGGGGGCTCTGGCCTCAGGCCTTGTTTCAGAGCAGGAGCTCTTCCCCACTTCCCCTGTTGGTGGCCTACTCCAACAATCAAGGGAGGGTGAGGAGAGCCCAGCCAGGGCAGGAGCAGGTAACTGGAGCCTGTGACAGCAGCCACCTGCCCCAGCCTCTCCCATCTCGAGTCGACCCTCCCAGGCCCGCTCCCCGTGTGCAGCACATAGGACGTTCTCCAACGAGGTGTGGCAGCTCCTTGTTCCTTTGTTGGCCTCCCACGTCCTCTGCCTGATGGAGAAAAACTGGTTGTTTAACACTCAAGTTGCCCCTTATGAACAGGGCTCGAGGTTACCTCAGCAGGAAGTGAGGGCTGACCTCTGTGGCTGACCCCTGGCCCCTGACCCCAGCTGTTATAAGCCAAGTTCAACTGGGTTCATTTCCCCTTTGCTTAGAAAAACCACATGCTTTGAGCAAGGACTTTCTGGTTGCCAGTTTTATTTGGCCAGACCTGCTTTTCCGGTTTGGTTTGTTGCTATTAGCAACAAGCTCCAGAAGTCTCTCCCTTTCCACTCCTCTTGGCAGTTACACTAGCTGCCTATTTTAAGGAAGAAGGGCATAGGGTGACGCCTGTGGCTCAAGGAGTAGAGCACTAGCCCCATATGCTGGAGGTGGCAGGTTTAAACCCGGCCCCGGCCAAAAAAAAAAAAAAAAAAAAGGACAGCCCCAAATCTCTTTCCCCTCTGTGCCTGGATTTTTGGGGACAGGATGGCCTCAGCCCTTCTGGTCAGCTGGTGGAGGTGCCCTGGCACTGAAGTGAAGACTGCCTGTGACCAGAGGGGTGGGCAGGGTGGGTGGCCAAATATAACTGGCGGCTGGGCAGATGCTGGATGGACCTGATTTGAAGCCATGCAGTGTGGTGCAAGAAGGTGGCCTGGGAAGGTGGCAGTTGTCCTTACCCTGGGGCTGTGGCAGGGAAACTGAGGAGGTGCTGTGCAGAGGGGAGGCCCCGCGAAGACATGGTCGCGCTATTGGCAGCCCCTGCTGTGCCCCCCAACCCTGCTTTGCTTCACTCCAGCTCCCAGGCCACCATCTCCCTCGTCCTGAAGTTGCACTGGGCTGCTTCTTCCATGCAGGGCACTCAGCCTGGGACTTAGCTACTCAGAGCACACCCTCATGGGGGTTGTGCTTGTCAGGATGGGGCTGGTTACCGGGGCAACCGTGAGCTGGATTATGAGCTCCACAGCCTGCAGTGCCACTGTCCTGGAGGGCCTGGGGCGCTCCGCCTACCTGAAGAACAGAGCAACCTTCCTCACCTGTGCCCTTTCTTTTGCCCAAGGGAGACCTCTGCCCTTCTGCAGGCAAGATGTTCCTGTGGGTTCTGTCCCTCCAGGGCTTTTGTCCTGCTCTTCCCTGCCGGGGTCAGGATGGGTCAACAGCCTGTCCCCTGTAGGCTTTTGAGCCAAGCCACACCCTCTAGCGAGCAGCCGTGGTTAGCCGCTCAGTGGGCACCATCCACCTGCCCTCTATTCCCTTCACCGCCCTCCTGCTCCCTTTTCAGAAGCTGCTCTGGGCTTCTTGCCACGCCGGTGACACGCCTATGATCAACTTTGACTTTCATCAGTTTGCCAAAGGCGGGAAGCTAGAGAAATTAGAGCACCTTCTGAGGCCTCAGCTGCAGCTACACTGGGAGGACCTGGACGTGTTCACAAAGGGCGAGAATGTAAGTCCACGGTGAGTGTCGCCGCTGCCCTGGCCAGGACAGCTTCCCTTCCTCACTACCACGCCCCCTGTGCAGGGCACCCCAGCTCATAGGCTCAGGGGTGCCGGACAGCCAGGGCCCCAGCCTTCTCTCCCTGCCTCCCAGATGGGCTTTTGAATTTTGCGAGTATGCAGTAAAGGATGGTTTCCTGGCAAAAGAAATATGCTAATAAAGGGGACGTCATTAAAACGTGGAGCTCATGGACGCTGTTACTGGTTGGAGGGGGGTAGCTGGCACAAAGCCACATTGCCGAGGACCCTGAGGACTGGGCTGTCCTGGTCAGAGCTGAGGAGGAGAGGAAATCCAGGCCCTAAAATCACACGCACCAAGTGCTCTGATTGCGGATTCTAGTTTCTGAATTCACCTTGCTGAGACCGTTCACAACCTTATCGTCAATGCAGTGCTGTCAACACTTCTAAGCAGAAGAAAGTGGTGATGTGCTTTATGGAAAAATGCATGCTAGATAAGGTTCTTTTGCCTGTCGGCTGTAGTGCTGTTGGCTGCGAGTTCAGTGGTTTCATATATACGTGTATATATGTATGTAGTCACAAAAGTGTCTTTATACAGACACATAAAACAAGGTTCTGCATTAATCAGTTGATGAAAATGATGTGACCAGAGGCTCACAGGAGCCTGACCCTATATTCCTGTAGGAGTCATGCTTCGATGTTCACACAGCTTTATAGAATATAATTGCTGCGAATGACAAGAATCAGCTGTCCTGGTAGTGGCCCAGATGTGCTGGCTGCTGAGTGAATGTTCTGGGGTCTGCCTGCCCTTCCAGCAGCGCTGAGATCTGTCAGGATGTACCCGGGGTTCCCACAGGGCCACTAGGGAAGAGGCGAGGGGTTCCCTCCTGGAACAAGTTCCTCAGGAGCCAACAGTCAGACCCAGCTTGTTGTGTGACAGCCATTGGGCTTCGAACACAACTTGTGACTTGGCGTTTCTTCTTCTTGGCCTAAGTTTTCAGAAGGGCACTTTGCGGATGAACTGTCTTGACTGCCTGGACCGGACCAACGCTGTGCAGTGCTTCATTGCACTCGAGGTTAGTCCCTGCCCCAGCCTCTTGGGCTGTCTGGGCCATGTCCTGCGCCTTCACCCGGGGCAGGCTGGGCTGGGTGCCTTGAGTGGAGGGAGGAGGGTGGTGACACCAGATGACGTAACTGTGGGCAAGGTGGACAGGAATGTGCTGAGCCATCCGGAGAGGGGTTTCCTGGGTGCCATTGCCACCCCAGGCACCCTTTGGAGCACATCCCAGTCACAGTGCCCAAAGGCTCCAGGTGGCCGTGTGATGACCATCTCAGTTGCACCGATGGGCAGAGGCAGTGTTAGCCTCGCTGATGACGTTGCGTTTGGAGCTGGGGAGGAGACCCGAGTCTGCCTGGCTGACCTCTCCTGGCATCACACCACCTGCTGTCCCACCAGTGTTTGTGTCCAGTCTCTGGCAGGGGTGGGGTCAGAGGAGGGGTTGGGGGAGAGAATATGTAAAGCTGGCGTGAGTTGGGGTGGGAAGCCACTTTCTCTGCTGCAAGAGCTCCCCACTCTCACTGAGTAAGGAACTTCCCAGTACAGCCCCTGGGTGCATTCCATCTATGAGAGACGTCGGTAATGACTGTCCTTTATTTCTCCCCCAGGTCCTTCAACTACAGCTCAAGAGCCTGGGGCTGAATTCCAAACCCATCCTTGATCGCTTTGTGGAGTCCTTCAAAGCCATGTGGTCTCTGAATGGGCACAGCCTGAGCAAAGTGTTCACAGGGAGCAGGGCCCTGGAAGGGAAGGCCAAGGTAGCGGCCAGCCCTGAGCGGGAGGTGGGGGGTGGAGGCAGGGCAGGGGCCACCTGCTTGGGCCCCACTCATGCTTGTGGTCTGGGCTCCCGGCAGGTGGGGAAGCTGAAGGATGGGGCCCGGTCTGTGTCCCGCACCATCCAGTCCAACTTCTTTGACGGAGTGAAGCAGGAGGCCATCAAGCTGCTGCTGGTGGGGGATGTGTGCAGCGAGGAGTCAGCAGACAAGGGGCGGGCGCTGCTGGACAGCACGGCCCTGCTGGGTGAGGAGCTCCTGCCTACTGGGAGGGGATGGATTCCACTCCCCTCACATAACCCGGGTGGTGGACGCTCACGGGGCGTGGGGGCTTCTGGCCTGTGGCCTTGTGGTCTGACCTGCTGACCTACTCAGTAGCAGCTGCCACCCCTGATCTGGAGTGGGAGCTCATGGGTCTGCTGGGAGGAGCGGAGAAACCTGGGCCGTGCAAGGGCAGTGTGCTGTCCCAAAAAGCACCAGGGCTCTGAGTGTACCCCACTGCAGAAACTTTTCAACTGCCTGCCTTCTGGGCCTTTGGTGGCTGATGTTGCTGTAAGGATTGGCCATCAGGTTGGCCTCTGCTTTCTCTTCTGGCTCCTGAGAGCCCTGTAGAGATAGAGAAGTTGGATGACACTGTCCTCTCCTGGGGACAAGGTCACTTTCTCAGTGTCAAGAGCATTGTGACTCCATGAAGAGTCGGAGAGCCCTTTTAGGGCACATTTTAATGGCATCTTATCCCCTGGTGCTTGTAAACCTTATAGGCCTAATGGAAAAAGAGACTCGGCATTCGTCCTTAAAAATCTTGTTTGAGGGTGGTGCCTGTGGCTCAAAGGAGTAGGGACGCCAGCCCCATATGCCAGAGGTGGAGGGTTCAAACCCAGACCTGGCCAATAACTACAAAGAAAAAAAAAAAAAGAGAAGAAAATCTTATTTTAGAAACTTATGGTGTTTTTGAAAAATGAACTTGCCTGTATTTAAAATGTTTTTATAGCCCCTTTCTACCTTCATCCTTCCATCATCGGGGGAACTCATGTTTGGCTTCTAATAGCCACGGCGATATTAGCTTCTGCTCTGGGAGTAACATCTGCCTGGTGACCACCAGGCAAAGCTCTGAGTAGTGCAGCTAGTTGCTCGTAGAAACAAGGCAGATTGGAGCTAGATTTGGGTTATGTCACTAGTTTAAAAACACGCTGATGAAGATGTTCCATGTAATGACTTTTTAAAGCCTTCCTAAAGTCTGAGGTAAAATGAAACATTTCAGGCATACAGGATGGGAGGTGGCAGGTGCAAAAGTGGTGTTTTGGTTGGTAGGACATTTAAAGTTTTGTGTGTGTGCATTTTAAATATGGTCAGTTGCAGGGTCCCCTCACTTTAATTCCGATGCCTGTTCTTCTGCAGGATCGTGGAGTGTGCAGGGGGTGCTCGGGACAAGGCTTTTCCCCACAGTGTCTGAGATTCCCTGAGATCTGATGTCACACGGCCGCTGGCTGCTGTGTCTAATTAGGGTGGGAGCGTGGAGGGAGGAATTTCCAGTCCCGTGTTTTCACACCTTTGTTGCAGAAACGCCAGGAGGGGTGTAGATGGGCTGCTGTAGTTTTAAACCTTTGATCATCTTCCTGAGAAGCACATCTAGAGGCTTGTCTGTTGTCTTTCTGGGACAGGTGGCCCTTCCTAGTTTTGGAGGGCGCTTGTGGTTTTGAACTGCAGACAGATGTGTCCTCTTACGCCTCCTGACAGTGACTCCCAGGATCCTGAAAGCGATGACGGAGCGTCAGTCTGAATTCACAAATTTCAAACGCATTCGTATCGCCATGGGGACCTGGAACGTGAATGGGGGGAAGCAGTTCCGGAGCAACCTCCTCGGGACCACAGAGCTGACAGACTGGCTGCTCGACGCGCCCCAGCTCGCCAGTGCAGCGGAGACCCAGGGTGAGGGCAGTCACTGTGGCGAGACAAAACACAGCCCACCCTACCCTAAGTCATATCAGGCTTTGCCTTTTAATAAGCTTTGCCTTGTAGAACTTTGTGTTTGGTATTTTCCTTCCTCAGAATGTTTGAAAAGCACCGTGGTCTAACTTTCTAGAAATCTGCCCAGCAAATTAACACCTTGATTCCTTTTATTTTTCCACATGTTTAGAAGAGACATCAAGTAGTGAGTCTTTCTTTGCTTTTCAAAAAGAGATTTCACAGTCTCTGTTAGGTTTTGTCACCAGGAAGATGGTGCTTCTAGAGCTGCTTCCCTGTCAGGGGCTGGAGCCAGGGGTGGCTTTGAGGTTGCTGCTAACCCAGAAACCCTCACCTGACCTTTCCCCAGACCAGCTCGTCATCCACGCTAAGGAGTCAGGAAAGAATTCAAATACTTTTTGAGAATTTGGCACTCACCTTTTGTCTCATGTTATGCAATATAAGATGTTGAAAAGGCTGGGCACCTGTAGCTCAGTGGTTAGAGTGCCGGCCCTGTGCACCAGGGTGACGGGTTCGACCCCAGCCTGGGCCGGCTTAACAAAAAAAAAAAAAAAAGATGTCGAATGGCCTCAGAACCTAAGATTTGAGAATTGAAATGATTTCTGTCCAGTCACTGTTCACTCGGGGGCTTTGGGCCTTGCTTTTTGTCCTCCTTTGGACTCAGGAAGAGGCTTGTGATCAGGTTCTGGGCCCGTTGCTGAGTGGTGTGTCCAGCAGATGTGCAGTGGCCTGTGCCTCTGTACATTCTCCACAGCTGCCCAGATGTGCAGTGCCCTTTCCCCTTATGCCACATACGCCATCTGCACTGTATACTCTGCCTCAGAGGGCAAGCAGCGCGGTACATAGTTGAGTCTCTGGGTGCCCTGTGCTGGCGTTTGTCACACAACCAGAAACCATTCTGACTGCCCCAAGAGCAGTCCCCATGAATGTGAGAACGTCAGTACAGCCCTGGCCACAGAGTGTCCCCAGTGTTGAGGTGACACTTCTTTCTTTGCCTGTGGGAAAGGGCGGGTGGCTTCCACAAGCTGATTGTCACCGTCAAGGGATTTCATTTGTGGGGATGTTACTCGGCTCACCAGTGACACCACTAGTGACCCACCAGGTTCAGGACAAGGAAGGGAATTGTAGCTACTGTTGCCAACCAGATCAGGTGGTGACAGGTTTTGTTTTCTTCTTTAAAAAAAGATTTTAGATGGGTGAAGCTAGAAGTTGTAGGTCACCCAGGGACGGGCTGCCTGGCCTGTCACTGATGAAGCTGGGGAGGCAGAAACCACTATGGGCTTGAGGGCTTTGGTCCCCGAGTGTCAGAGGACACAACTGGAAAGGTGCTGTAAATGGCCGCAGCGACTGCAAAAGCCCTAAGCTCCCCTGTTAAAGGCAACAAAGGCAGGAGCACGGGACACCTCTGGGCTCGCTGGGCCACACTACCCCAGGTGCTTTTGCTGCAGATTCCACCAGAGCAGCTCCCAGGGTGGCGTAGCCTCCTCGAGGTGGACTCAGGCAGTTGACAGTGGGGCCCCGGCAGTCCAGGAACGCGGGACTTGTTCGCTCTGACTACTTTCGTCTCCTGCCTTGCTCCCCAGATGACAGCAGCCCGGCTGATATATTTGCTGTGGGGTTTGAAGAGATGGTGGAACTGAGTGCAGGGAACATCGTCAATGCCAGGTGAGGGGCCATGTAGGGGTGGGGGAGTCATCTTCCTGAGTTAGGAGTTTGGCCCCGAGGCTGTCCTGGAGCCAGCCTGCTTCTGAACCAGCTGTGTGCTGTTCCCTGTGGGCTCCTTCCCCACACACATACTGCACCTGCTTCTTTTTTCCCTGCTAATGAAGAAAGTAGAAAAAGGGGCTAATTGCTGCCATGCTTCCTCAGCCACGTGCTGATGCTGAGGAGGGAGCCATAGGCAGCCGGGGGTGTGAGCCTGGGGCTCGGGATGGGACCAGGCGGAGAGAGGGAGAGAGCATATGAGTACCCCCACCCCCTTCACAAGGACAGAGGGAAGAATCAAAACCACGGGATTGAGCTGTGGTTGTACCACCTCAATCCAGCCTGGGTAACAGAGACCTATGTCTAAAAAATAATAATAATAATAACACTCTGGGAGGCTGAAGCAGGTGGATTGCTTGAGACCAGCCTGGGCAAGAGCTAAACCCCATCTCTACTAGAAATAGAAAAACTACCTTGGCATGTGGCATATGCCTGTAGTCTCCACTGTTCTGGAGGCTGAGACAGGAGGATCATTTGAACCCAGGGGGATGAGGTTGCTGTGAGCTATGATGGCACCACAGCATTCTGCTCTGGATGACAGACTCTGTCTCAAAAAAAATAAAAAAAAAATTTAAGTACAAAATTTACTGAAACCACTGGATTAACATTTGGTAAAGCCAACCAGCCTCTTTCCCCACCTCCCAAACTTGCCCTGCTTTAGTTCTGAGAACTTTCTGAACAAATAAATAAAACTGACTTCGTGGAGCTCCCAGGAGAAGGTCTTGTGCTGGGCTTCAGGAGTTGGGGAGAGGGCTGCCGTGATGTGTGAGACACAACCGGAAAGTCACAGATGGCCCACTGAGGCGTGCGGACACAGTGCTGGCTGGGCGCAGGCAGTGTGAAATCAGTTCTGTAAAAGGAAGAGCTGAGGGCTGGAGCAGCTGGCAGGTGGGAGACAGCCCTGCCACGCTTCCTTTCTTTTCTCTCCCAGTACCACCAACAGGAAGATGTGGGGTGAGCAGCTTCAGAAAGCCATCTCACGCTCTCATAGGTACATTCTCTTGACTTCGGCACAGCTGGTGGGCGTCTGTCTTTATATCTTTGTACGTCCATACCACGTCCCGTTCATCAGGTAAGAACCTTTGTTTACAAACATTTGGGCAAGAAGGGGTTGTTAGTCTTTGTGTTCTGTTCTTTGTCGTCGTTCTCCTCTTCCTCCTCGTCCTCGTCCTGGTCCTCTTCCTCCGCTTCTGCATTATTCTAGATTAATGTAGCAAAACCCCCAGGGAAAAACTAGGCTGAATAGAACATTGTCCAGCAATTTAGAAGCCACGGTGGGGAACTCTTAACCCAGGAAGCCAAGCTTTCATAGAGCATTGCATGGCTGTTGTCGCCTGGTTCTATGGAAGGAAAGGAGTTCCTTGCTGGAATTGTACAGACCGGAAGCCTGTGAGCAAGAGCTGAGTAACTTCTCAGGAAATGACAACTCTTAGTCTCTTTCTGAAAGAATTCTAGGGAGATTGTGTGGGCCTCCACCCCTGCTACCCCACGGTTGTTTCTCTAGGGTGACAGCTCTGTGAGTGTCAGAAGGGGAAATCCTAGGAGGATTTTAGGGAGGGGTGGGTGTGGGTGTAGGTTTTAAGATACTGGAGGAAGTCATCTTTTCGCTCAACTTCCTGGTAGCCTCCCGTTGCTACCTGGTATTCTTTGTGGCATGAGGGTTTCCTGGTCTTTCTAGTTGCTGATGCCAGGTCCTGAGCCCACCTGTCTTTTCAGTCAGGTGGGGTTGTCCCTGGCCGAGCACCTGTCCCTGGCAGAGTTCCACGGGTGTACCCCAGGCCGCTTGTGGGGAGGGAGACTGCTCCGTGTTCACCATCCTCTTCTGTGACTTTGAGAAACTGTCTAAGTCTGCATTCTTGTACTTGTGTTCTGTGGCTGTTGGGCAGGGTCCCAAATTAGTGGGTCCCAGTTAGTGAGGGTTTGAGGAAAAGTAAGGCTGGGGTCAGGGTTAAAGATCAGAGCTCAAAAAGGGAGCAGGGGAGAGCAGCTCCAGGCTCCCCAGGCCCCGCGTCCCCAGCTCCCTGCTCCTTTGGCCCCTTCACTTGTATAGCCTGCACCCCTCTGGTGAGCTGTCATCCTCACCTTGTCTGCTAGGGAAACAGGCGCCATTGGCCTCAGTCTGTGGCATGGTCACAGGAATGTTAAAAATCTGCTCATAGTCCATGGTTCTGTGGACCTACCTGTTCACCTGCCCGTGG
This sequence comes from Perodicticus potto, assembly GCA_963574655.1. Classification (NCBI taxonomy): domain Eukaryota; kingdom Metazoa; phylum Chordata; class Mammalia; order Primates; family Lorisidae; genus Perodicticus; species Perodicticus potto. The sequence continues at coordinate 42,392 of CAUYRH010062260.1, forward strand.
TGTAAGGTGGTGTTTTATCACCAGCAGGAGCCTGCATTGCATAAAATGAGCCCACCTCCCCAGCCCTGCATGGGGGACTGGTGTTTCCTAGCTCTTAAAACATGTTGACTCCTGTAGCCCGCATGAGGACTGCATGGGGATGGGCTGCAGGGACATCCATGACATCCATGCTGCCCTGCTGGCGGTGAGGACGTGGGGCAGATACAGGCCCTGACTTCAGCCTCAGGAGGGGCTCACGTGTGCCCAAAGCCCTTTCAAGTTGAGCACCAGGAATGTGCTCCTGGCAGGTGCTGGCAGTGAGAAGGAGGTGGGCTCCTGACCGTGCGGACGGTGACGGTCCTGTTAGTCACTGTGTTGTGTGGCTGCTAGAGATGTGATTGAACAGGCTGTCAGAGTGGCTGTCTCCGCAGAGCCACTGAGCTGCGTGGTGGGCACGTTCTTCTCTTCCAGGGACGTGGCGATCGACACGGTGAAAACGGGCATGGGCGGAAAGGCAGGGAACAAAGGTGCCGTGGGCATCCGCTTCCAGTTCCACAGCACCAGCTTCTGCTTCATCTGCAGCCACCTGACGGCCGGCCAGTCCCAGGTGAAGGAGAGGAACGAGGACTACAGGGAGATCACGCAGAAGCTCTGCTTCCCCATGGTGAGCCAGGCCCCCGTGGAAGTGACCCAGAGCAGGCTGGCCCTGCAGCACGCCGTCCCCTCCTCTGAACACCTCCTGAGTGTCTGCGTCGTAGGTTTCCATATGTGCACTTTCGGAGACAATAATTGAAGTGATGCTTTGGGGAAAGAAAACCGTGTCAGTGCTTTGTCCCGTCCAAGTGGTGAGAAGAGTTGCACCCAGACGCTGTAAGATTCCATTTTCTCGAGATTAGCAATCCTCTCACTCACTCAGATAAGGACCTTCTTCCCCTAAGGAAATCCATGAGTTGGTGACTGCAGGGCCAAAGCCTCCCATCTAAGGTCGCCCAAAACACGTGTCCTGCCGCCCTCTCGTGGCAGCCAGAGGGGTTTCTTACCAAATTTAGTTTTTTTTTTTTCTTCTGAGACAGAGTCTCACTATGTCACCCTTGGTAGAGTGCCGTGGCGTCACAGCTCACAGCAACCTCAAACTCTTGTGCTCAAGCGATTCTCTTGCCTCAGCCTCCCAAGTAGCTGGGGCTACAAGCACCCGCCACAACACTTGGCTATTTTTTTTGTTGCAGTTGTTGTTTAGCTGGCCCTGGCTGGGTTGGAATTCGCCAGCCTTGGTGTGTGTGGCTGGTGCCATAACCCCAAATTTAGATTTTAATGCTCTCCTCCCTATTTAAAGATAATACACTCCAGCCTTCAGCCTGGGGCACACAGCCCACCTATTTCTGAGGCAGGCTCTTGCTGTTCTTGCCACAAAATTGTCCAATGTCTGAGAGATGAGTTGGGTCACAGGCTTTGTTCCAGTGAAAAAAGATTGCTGAAAATTGACATCCTGTTCACTGGCTACCTAGCACTCAAGGCAAAAATTCCTTGGTTTTTGTTAATAAACACAGAAATCCTTATTACAGTTTTTATTTCTTGAGTTAAAGAAGACACCAATAAATGAGCTCAGAAATTTTTGTATGTTTGTAATGTAGTTAAAAAAGAAAGTCCAACTCTTGTCACTTAAATAGTGCTATTTTGAAATAGCAAACATGGGACAAATTCCAATAACTAAAGCATTTATAATTCAGTGTTATTTTCTTTTTCTTTCTTTTTTTTTTTTGTAGAGACAGAGTCTCACTTTATTGCCCTTGGTAGAGTGCCTTGGGGTCACAGCTCACAGCAACTTCCAACTCCTTGGCTTAGGGAATTCTCTTGCCTCAGCCTTGTGAGTAGCTGGGACTACAGGCGCCTGCCACAGTGCCCAGCTATTTTTTTGTTGCAGTTTGGCCGGGGCTGGGTTTGAACCTGCCACCCTCGGTATATGGGGCCAGCGCCCTACTCACTGAGCCACAGGCGCCGCCCAATTCAGTGTTATTTTTAATAACAGAAATGTTGACGGTACCTAACAGTTAATATTTTACACTAGTATTGTCCAATACAGTAGCCACTTGTGTGAAGTAGCTACTTAAATTTAATTAAAATAAAATTAGTAATTCCTTGCCTGCACTAGCCACAGTGAAAGTGCTCAGTGGCTGCATGTGGCCAGTGGCTTCCTGGTCAGACAGCAGAGAAGACATTTCCAGCGCTGCGAAAAGTTCCATCAGGCAGTGCTGTCTAGGCACTCGTTTTATTTGGTTGGGATCGTTCTAATCCGTCCAGATGATTGTCCTGGGGGAAGTGGGACTGCCACATAGTTTAGGAGAACAGAGACAGATTTTGGAGCTAGGCAGATCTAAGCTGAAGTCTCATCTATCACGTACGACCTGTGCAGCCTTCAGCAAGGTACTTTACTGCTGAGGTTTTTTTGGTTTTTTGGTTATTTTTAAATCTAAAAGAGAGCCAGTAGTACTTCTACACAGGGGCTGCTGTGAGGACGATGGTGCCCCTGGAACTGCCATTGCAGGCAGTGGACCTGCAGCAGCTGCTGTCACTGTGGTCTTGGAGGAAAGGAGAGGGGACGCAAGGACCCTGGAGCTGTCTGGGCCTGCTGGGACCACGGGCTCCTGGCAATTGGGCAGCTTTGCAGGAGGAAGGATGAGCCTCAGGATGGAAATGTTTACAAATCATGAGGTTTTGTGAAGGTGCCTGTCTGAGCACTTAGCCTGCTTTTCCTGCTTTTCTGAAGTCTCCTTCTTGAAATGCTGAATGATTGGGCTGCTCTCAGGAGCAGGAACAACAAAGCAAGGGCAGGCCAGGGCCCGGAGATCACAGAGGAAATACCAGTGGCCTTGCTTCCCCAGTTAGAACTGAGCTTTCTCCAAACGGCTCAGAAGTGTTTTTTTGTTTTTTATGGGTTGTTTTTTTTTTTTGAGACAGAGTCTCACTTTGTCACCTTCAGTAGGGTACCATGGCATCACAGCTCACAGCAACCTCAAACTCTTGGGCTCAAGCTATCCTCTTGCCTCAGCCTCCCAAGTAGCTGGGACTATAGGTGTCTCCCACAACGCCCGGCTATTTTTAGAGATGGTGTCTCACTCTTGCTCAGGCTGATCTTAAACTCCCGAGCTCAAGCAATCCACCTGCCTTGGCCTCCCAGAGTGGAGGATTACAGGCATGAGCCACTATGCCCAGCACAGAAACGCTATTAAACATAAAGTTAGCCATGTAAAAATTCCTCAGTAAGTTTAGGAAATTAGTGAAAAATGAGATGCTCTGAAAGAAAACGTTCCTTCAATTACTTTTACATAAAAGACCCGCCTGCTTGTCCCCACCCAGCGAGCTTGCTTTTTCCCCCTCTCCTGCCTTCAAGATGGGCTAGAGTGATTATGATTTTTCTTTCCCATTTAGGGAAGAAATGTTTTCTCTCATGATTACGTGTTTTGGTGTGGTGATTTCAACTACCGAATCGATCTTACTTACGAAGAAGTCTTCTATTTTGTGAAACGCCAAGATTGGAAGAAACTTTTGGAATTCGATCAGCTACAGCTACAGAAATCAAGTGGAAAAGTAAGTTGTGCTTTAAAAATCTTTTTGGCAGCTCCTTCAGGGTGGAATACATCTATGAAATGTATACGCTAGTGTGCAGCAAAGTCGCTTCTGTGAGTGGCTTTCACAGTGTTTCTGGTATAATGGAAAACATGGGGTGTGTGGAGTTCGGGGAACAGCAGTGGCCATTCACACATACTTCCTGCCTATCCTTAAATGAGCTTTGGCTGGAGCATCTGGAGGTGCACCTGCTGCCCTTCTCTCCTCCCGATGGGCTGAGCCTCCGCTCCTCTGTCTGGCCGGTGAGGAAGCTGCTATGTTCAGCTCATTGGGCCCCAACATCAGCATTGAGCATCTCACCGTGCGGGGTACTGAATGCTGGTGTACACAAGTCCACAGACGCCAGGTCTACCTCACATGCAAGACTTCTCAGGGACTGCTTGGTTTTAGTTAGAAGATGACACCGACAACACTCTGCCCTCTGCTAAACACCTACTTTGGTGTTACCACTGTTTTTCGTTAGTGAAAAGCTCACAAGTTATAACGCTAACATACTTTACATGACGGTTTGTACGCGTGATCCTCATTACCACATGACAGCCTGGTATTACCCTCATTTTGTAGACAAAACTGAGGGCAAAGTCAAATACCTTATCCAAGGCCATGCAGCTGGTACCCACAGCCCTGGATCAGTCCGAGACAGTCGAACCAGAGAACAGATTTTTCCCCACGTGGCCCAGGCACAGGTTTTTAGGGACTCCTTAGGCCGTGATGTTAATTGGGAAGATTCAGCTATGGAATCTGCCTTCAGTTCTTCGGGTCAGCCTGGCCAGCTTCCACGTGTCCTGGTGTTGTAACTGAGGCCACCCATAAAAAAAACGGACCCCCACTTTGGGTACAAATCAGAGGTGATTTTATTTACTCCTGCTCAGGGGGGCCACTGCAAAAAGGCAGACGGCCCAAATCAGGTGGTCATTTATTACATCTGCACAGACGGACCGCTGCCCCCGAAAGGCAAACGGCCCCTAAGAGAAATGCAGGCAGCCTTTTATACCCTTTTTGTGCTGATGTGGCAAAGCAAGCATGTACAAAAGCAAAACATGGCGGGTTACAGGGCGGAGTGACAATCAGGTAGTTGGTTCATGGGGGTAACTGCACGGCAGCTCAGGGGGGTAACTCAGTAACCATGGGGACAACTTGGAAAGCCTGGTACCTGGGAAACTCAGTTTCCTGGGAATCTCTGCTTGAGTGAGTTTTTACCATCGTTTAGCTGGCTAGGGAGGTTGAGGTAAGTTTCTCATCATTGTGTTTAGACATTGCTAGGGAGTCAGGGAACTCAGAGAACTTCCTTGTCAGAAACCTGTTCTCAGAATTAAACCAAAAAGGGGGGCTTGAGACGGACGGGGACTCAGGCTGAAACAGTTAGGGACCTTTAGGGGTCTCCTTGCCGGGTCAGTTACTACACTGGACGTATGCTTTCCTCCGGCTAAACCTTCGTGGATTCTGGTGTCTGTTAGCGACCTAGCACGAGGGCTGAGACGGGGAAGCATGTCTAAATTCCGTTCACCTGTTGAGAAAGAAGCTGGTTAAATGTGTGAGGTGAGAGAAGACAGGGTCTCTCCCAACATGAGGTTTGGACATTCTCCAAGGTTTGCTGGGCCTTCCTGCTCAGCCCCTGCCAGCACAGGGACCACCAAGGCGTGGCCAGGGACCACACCAGACCTCCCTGAAATAGGCTACCCTTCCTTCCTCCTGCCAGTATTCTTCCTTTGCCTTTCAGTGACGTACTGAAGAATAAGTGATTGTTCCTGGGTCATCCCAGGGCACCAAGGGCAATCCAGAGCTAAACAAAGAGAGGACAGTTGGCTTTCACTTTGCCTCTGGGGCTCAGTTCTTTTGATCAACAAGCATTTGACTGCGGCCTTGCACCAGCCCCAGGACTGAGCTCATGCTCACACCTGACCCTGCCTCGAGCCTCCCACTGTCTCCTGGGGGTGACCAGCGGACACTGGAGGGAAGGGCCGTGTGTCTGTCAGTGGGGTGACTCTTTTGCTGGTTAAAAGGCACTCAGTTGGGTTTTAGATGTATTTGCAAATACAATGTAGTAGCTTCGGTTATTTTTTAGGAGCTGAACACTCTGGAAAGTACCTTTTTATTTTTTGTGTATATGACATACAGAATCTAGAACTTGGGTGGCCTTGTGACTTCTTTTTCTCCCAATAGATTTTTAAGGACTTTCACGAAGGAGCCATTAATTTTGGGCCGACTTACAAGTATGATGTTGGCTCAGCTGCCTATGATACAAGCGACAAGTGCCGCACCCCAGCCTGGACAGACAGGGTTCTGTGGTGGAGGAAGAAACATCCTTTTGATAAGACAGGTGAGTGTCCCGGAGCTGTGGAGGCTGAATGGTAAACACTGGAGAAGAAAAAGAAATCACATTTATTCAGCATGGTACTCTGCTGTGTAAGTTACAGTTGATAACCCAGAATGACGGGCAGCGCCTGTGGCTCAAAGGGGTAGGGCGCTGACCCCGTAAGCCAGAGATGGTGGGGTCAAGCCCAGCCCCGGCCAAAAATTTCAAAAAAAAAAAAAAACCCAGAGTGACACAAAGGCCGTCCTGGATGTCAACCCCTAAGCTTTGGAGGTTGTGCTTTGGGGAGTTCCCCCTCTGGCCTCTTTCTAGAGATGATGACTTGTAAATGGATCTGCTCCTTGCTATCCTCATCCCTACACCACGGCTGCCTCCCCCAACCCCTTGTGTTGGGAAGTGGGGAATAAAGCATCCCCCACACACACACATCCTTTATTCAGCCCACTTTTTCCCACCAAACTCTTATCTGCTTTAAGCCCCAATTCCAAGTTGAACATGAGCAAGACACAGTAAAAGTTAAGAGTTGATTTTTTAAAGTAATCAATTAGTTGTCAAGGATGTTTTAAGTAATTGTTGATGCCCAGCTAGGAAGTGAAATTTATTTCAAGTTAGAACACCTATAAACTGATACATAAGCAGCATCTACACATTTCAAGAGAGATGTCTGTTGATATTTCAAAGCCAGGAAACTGTGAATGAAAGAGGATTTTCCTTTGGAGAGGTCCGTGAGCCCCGAGGGGCAGGGCATCTGGGTTCTGACTGAGGATTGCCAGGGGTGTTCTGGATGCCCTGGGCCCTGGGCAGAGAACTGCAGCGTGGGGTCTGGGTCCCAGACCCACAGTTCCCACTCTGGGGAGGGTTGCAGGTGGTGGTGGTCATTACTACTTTGAATATGAATAATTAGCCCCAGCTCCAAAGCAACCGAAGCCTGGTTAGTTCAGGGGGGTAAAGCAGAGGTGCCCGAGATACAAGGTGGATTGAGACAGAGATCTCTGTTGTGGAGGCTCCATAACCGCGTTCCTGTATGTACCTGATTTTGTGTTGTACGTGTGCCACTGTGAGCAGCTGGAGAACTCGACCTTCTGGACAGCGACCTAGATGTTGGCTCCAAAGTCAGACACACCTGGTCTCCTGGTGCCCTCAGGTATTACGGCCGTGCAGAGCTGCAGGCGTCCGATCACAGGTAAGGTCCTCGCTCCAAGGACACTTTCTTTATTGGGGAAGGTGGCGTCTCCTCCTCTCCACAGGGAACCACCGTGCTGTCCCCACCAGATTGGTGTGTGTGTGTGTATGTGTGTGTCAAAGATACAACCTACTATATTTTGTGGTGTTTAAATTTTCTTTCTTTTTTTTTTTTTTGTAGAGACAGAGTCTCACTTTATCGGCCTCAGTAGAGTGCCGTGGCGTCACACAGCTCATAGCAACCTCCAACTCCTGGGCTTAGTTGATTCTCTTGCCTCAGCCTTCCGAATAGCTGGGACTACAGGCGCCCGCCACAACGCCCGGCTATTTTTCTGTTTTGCAATTCGGCCGAGGCTGGGTTTGAACCTGCCACCTTTGGTATATGGGGCCGGCACCTTACTCGCTGAGCCACAGGTGCCGCCCTTAAATTTTCTTAAATGATGTCGTTGTACAACTTTCTTTTTTGTCATTTAACTTTTTTTTTTTGGAGACAGTCTCACTGTGTCACCCTTGATAGAGTATTGTGGCGTCACAGCTCATAGCAACCTCAAACTCTTAGGTTTAAGTGATTGTCTTACCTCATCCTCCCAAGTGGCTGGGACTACAGGCACCCACCACAATGCCCAGCTATTTTTTTGTTGTAGTTGTCATTGTTTGGCAGGCCCAGGCTGGGTTCGAACCCGCCGGCCCCGGTGTACATGGCCGGCACCCCAGCCTCTGAGCTACAGGCACCGAGCCTCACTTAACATTTTTGAGAAGTAATCACGTTGATGTTACAGATCAGTTTCGTCCAGTATTCCACTAAGTGTATCGTAGAACTTACCCATTCACCTACTGATGAGTGTTTTTCCCAGCATTTATTATGACAAACACCATAGGGTTTTTAAATCTTGGACTGGGTTTTTAAATGCTGTTAGCTACTGGTTTGGCCTCCAGCATTGTGAATGGAGGATAGGATGGAAGCAGCAGGCAGCAGGGGAGGGCAGTGGCCATCAGCCGAGGGCGGTGCCAGGACGTGCACTGAGACCACTGTAGAACGGAGATCTTCAATCAAACAGCAGAAGATGGCATTTGAGGGTGCGAATGAGGAAGGAAGAGTTTGGTCTTCCCAAGGCTCCTACCAAAACTTTCATATCACCTTCAACTTCTACAAGGGACGAAATTAAGAAAAAGCTTGTGGTTAACAGTCAAGTCAATAGGTCTAAATAGTTTAGGGATCTGTTGTTGCAAATACGTACCTGGAAGTGAACTTTGGGGAGTCTTTATGTTTGACATCAAGATTTGCTGGTGCCATGAGGGTGTTTAGAAACCTTCATTTAGCCAGTATTTCTTTGGAACCCTTGTGTATCAGGCCCTGCTGCGTGTAGGAGGTAAGCAGTGAACAAAGCAGGTGAAACCTTGCTCTCGTGGAATTTTCTCGAGAGGACAGATGGACAATAAACACACAAAAGTGCTATGAAAGGAAGCAGAGCAGCAGCAAGCAGCAGACCAGGGTGGAATATTTTCTACCCACTGTCCAGGGAGGGCCTCAGATAAGTGACCTGGTGGCGGAGCTGACGGACAGAGTGTGAGCTGAGTGGGCGTCTGAGGGAGAGTGGTCCGAGGTGGGCCCGTGTCAGGGAGCACCGGGAGGTCTGGAGAACAGAGAGGCTGGAGCAGAGAGTGACGGGAAGGTCACAAAGGTGAGGCTAGCAGGAAAGACTCTGTGGAGATACCTGGCTTCTGCTCTGAGTGCCGATGTAGATGATCGTGGTGACCAAGGCAGGGCACAGCAGTGGCTCTAGGCCAGGGTGGCCATGGGTCAAGGAGGTGAGACGTGACGGGTCTGCATAGACTCTGAGAGTGGAGCCACCAGAACTGGCTGGCGGGTTGGCTGTGGCTGTGGGGGAGAGCAGAGGTGGGGAGGACGCTGGGGCTTGTGGCTGAGCTTCTGGGGAGGGGGCAGGAGCGCTGGCCAGCTGGGAGGACTGCAGACCTGGTCACACTGGTTTGAGAGGCGCCAGAGACATGTACTGCTTCCCTAGTTACAGATGCAGAGCATCCTGATGATTGATAATTGGGGGGAAAGACAAAGCGTGTATGATCCCACCCCAAGATGATGTTTAATAATGGTTCATGTGCCTTTCCACAGTATTTTCCAGGTGCATTCGAGGCACACATGCTTATAGTTCTAAAATTTGTATGAAAGAGTGAGGATAATGTGAACCGTTTATCATTTGCTTTTGGGGGGGGAGGGGCAGTTTTTTGGCTGGGGCTGGGTTTGAACCCGCCACCTCCAGCATATGGGGCCCGCGCCCTATTCCTTTGAGCCACAGGCGCGGCCCCTTATCATTTGCTTTTTAATATACTACGTTAATGTTTTTCTAATTAAGCTTTGTATTTGAGGTAATCGTAGATCTCACCTGCCCTCTGCCCAGTTGCCCCTGATGATGACACTCTGTGAGTGCAAAGCTCCGTCCCCCAGGCCGCCTCCTAGTGCCTTCCCCACTATTCTCCCCTTCACCCCAGCCTACGGCCTCTTCTGTAATTTTGTCATTTCAAGAATATTATGTAAATGGAATCTAAATCTTGGGGTGGGCTTTTTCCCAGCCTCGTTCTCTGGAGATTCTCCTAGGTTGCTATGGGACTCCGGACTTAATTCCTTCTTACTACTGGTTGAATGAGATGCCTGCACCTGCTCCTGCATTTATCCAGAAATGTTACTTCATCTAACGTGTGGGGCTTCTCTCAAAAGTGTTTTTGCTAAAAGAAGTTTTTAAAAATCACAGCCAAGTGCAGAAGCTCACAGCCTATAATCTTAGCCCTTTGGGAGGCTGAAGCAGAAAGATCACCTGAAGCCAGGAGTTCAAGACCAGCTTTGGCAACATAGCAAGGCCCTATCTCTGCAAAAAGTTTTTTAAAATTAGCTGGGTGTGGTGGTGCACGTCTGTAGTCCTAGCTACTCAGGAGGCTGAGCCAAGATGATTGTTTGAGCTTAGGAGGTGGAAGTTGCAGTGAGCTATGATGACCACTGTACTCTAGATTGGGTGGCGGAGTGAGACCTTCTCTCAAAAGTAATTAAATAAATTAATTTAATAAAAAGTAAAACTCACTCACCTTAGTGCATGTACCTGTGTCAGATTTTTTTTTTTGTAGAGACAGTCTCACTTTATCGCCCTCAGTAGAGTGCTGAGGCGTCACACAGCTCACAGCAACCTCCCAACTCCTGGGCTTAGTTGATTCTCTTGCCTCAGCCTCCCGAATAGCTGGGACTACAGGCGCCCGCCACAACGCCAGGCTATTTTTCTGTTTTTGCAGTTCGACCGAGGCTGGGTTTGAACCCGCCACCTTTGGTATATGGGGCCGGCGCCCTACTCGATGTGCCACAGGCACCACCCCTGTGTCAGATTTTCTTAGCAGTCTTATTTTCCTGATGCAAAAAAAAAATATATATATATATAACAATAGTAATATAAATTTTGGGTAGGATACTGTTATCACACCATCATGTCTCAACTTTGCAGTATTATCTACTTTTAAAGGCTGCTGCCATACTGTATACTATTTTATACTATTTTTGTTTCCACTTAATATAGTATTATAACTGCTTTCAGTGAGGTTATATAATATTTCTAATATAGGATTTTCTGAATTTTTATAGAGTAGCATCCATCTCTATATCAAAATTATCATAACCATTCCGTTATTTCCTGCTACACTGGTCTCTCGTGTATATCCAATAGATTTCTACAGCATTGTTCTTACTGATTGCATAGCATACTGCTTCCCCACTGTGGAACAATTAGATCATTTCTCTTTTTTTCCATCCCATCAGCAATGCTGTAAATGATCCACCTTGTGTCCAAATCTTTGTCTGGGTTTCTGATCAGTTCCATAGAATGAAGTCCTAGAAGTGAGATTACTAGGGGGAAAAAAGATGAGCATTTTTGATATTCTTAACCAAATGGCCATTGGAGAAGCGTGACCTCTGAGCAGAGTAAGAACACCCCCTCCTCCAGCTCCTGGACAGTATGGGGGAGGGGGTTTACCATGTAAAAAGTCTTTGCAGACTTTTGACAGTTGGTTATTTTCCAAGTACTGAGTTCCATCTTTAGTGCTCTGTAGCACTTTTCTTCCCTCAAATCATCCTTAGGTAAAAATGCCAATGTGATGCTAATATTAGGGGGAGGAAAGGCTAAAACGGTAGGGCAAGGCCACCAGCCCAGTTACCTATGTAATTGCCCACTGGTAGCACGTGCAGGGCTGTTATTTACGTTATTTCCTGTTGCAGCAGAGCCCTGGGGCACTGAGGCTGGGGATGTGCGTAGGGACCCAGCTCACTGGTGTCCCTCTTCCCTTCTGACACAGACCCGTGCTGGCGATCGTGGAGGTGGAAGTACAAGAAGTCGATGTGGGTGCTCGGGACAGGGTCTTCCAGGAAGTGTCCTCTTTCCAGGGCCCTCCAGATGCCACTGTTGTAGTAAACCTTCAGTCGCCCACCTCGGAAGAGAAAAACGAGTTTCCTGAGGACCTGCGCACTGAACTCATGCATACCCTGGGCAATTATGGGACAATCGTTCTTGTCAGGTGACCAGGGCCCTGCTGGTTTAGGCTGGGGGTATTGGTGAGGATCCGCTGGGGCTGCAGAATTATTCTGGGCATTGATGGGACCAACCTCATTCATTCCAGGATCAACCAAGGGCAGATGCTGGTGACGTTTGCAGACAGTCACTCGGCTCTCAGTGTCCTGGATGTGGACGGCATGAAGGTATGTCGTGCTTGGTCGCGCTGTGGAGTGAGGTCCGATGGGTCCCTACTGGCACGTGGTCGTGTCCTTCCCTCTTGTCTTGCCCCAGCCCGCGCCCAGCCTGTATCTTCTTGTGTAGGCAGCACCCTAGGGAGGAGCTTGCGTTCCTCATTCTGGTTCTGAGGTGCCTCGTCTCCAGCCCTAGCAACTTGCAGAATTGGAGAGGAAGAGTGAGTTTGAGAGTGTTTTTTCCCTGGATCACTTGGTCTATCTTTGCTCACGCCTCCATGTGGCACAGTGCTGATCTTTCTCTTAGAGTTGCCTTTCGGAACATACAGGTGGCTTCCCTTTTGAGAATATCCTGGTTTTACATTTGTTCTGAGTGGGAAGCTGGAGATGACAGCTCACCTCTGGAGCACATGAGTGAGAGCTATGCCAAGCCTGCCCGGGGTCTGGGCCCTCAGCTTTTCTTGGCTAAACAAGATAGGCCTCGCTTTTCGTGTGCGGGTTTGAGTAAGAAACACTGGGTGATCGCAGGGACTGGTCATGACTTTTGGACTTCTCCTCGGATGCTGCCTGCCCTCACAGGTGAAAGGCAGAGCCGTGAAGATCAGACCGAAGACGAAGGACTGGCTGAAAGGCTTGCGAGAGGAGATTGTCCGGAAGCGGGACAGCATGGCCCCCGTGTCTCCCACTGCCAACTCCTGTTTGCTGGAGGAAAACTTTGACTTCACAAGTCTGGACTACGAGTCAGAAGGTTAGTGACCCTGCTGGAGGGGAAAGTGAGCGCTTCCGTCAGCAGTAGGCATGAGATTCTAAAGATCTGTTCTAGAAATCTTCTCTCCAAAGCCTATGGAGGCATCTGAAGGGTGGGCGTGCCGTCCCACATGCTGGGCTGGGCAGTGCCCACGTGGGGGGAGGACACACACGTGGTAGATGGGACCCCAGGATGTCTGGACTTGATTACAGACAGTGGCTTTGAGGCCCTCAGGGATGTGGCTAGATTGGGGTTGGGGCACTGTCTGCTGACGGGTGGGGCCTGGGCCTTGAGGAGGTGTGCAGAGGTGTCCCAGTAAGAAGACTGCCTTCTGTCCTGGTCACTACATTCTGACTGTGGCTCCTGTCTCTCTCCCAGGAGATATTCTTGAAGAGGACGAGGACTACTTGGTAGACGAATTCAGCCAGGCTTTGGCCTCAGATGGTGAACTGGGGGGAGAAGACGTTCCTGGTGTCCCCAGCTCCACAGCAGTGGCTCCTCCCAGCACGTCACCTGTGCTCACCAAAAAGAAGCAGTGTCCCACGTACAAAGGTAGCTCAACCCGCCTCTTCTCGGTAGCCTCTGGCGTGGAACGCCCTCAAGGCAGCCTGTTCTCTTGCTCAGCAGCTAAGCGCATGTGCGGGTCCCAGGCCTGCCCGAGCTGGGAGGCGTAGTGGGCGGTGGGACCCAAGCCCTGGGGGTGGGTGGGACCCAGCTGCCACACAGATTTCCTCTACTGACTATTTCTTACAACGACTTGTATCCCTAAAACACACCAGAGTCAAGATGATGTGTCTCCTGTCTATTCAAATAGCCATGGCTCTGAACTGGTTTTATGTTTGTGGTTTGTTTTTTTCCCTCAGAATTTTTCTGATTCAGTCCCATAAGAGACATATTCAATATCTGTGGCCTGAGTTGCTGGTTTATTATTGCCTTTTTTAATACTACATTGCTATATAGCCATCATTCAGTCACATCATTCTATCGTTTTACACTTAAGAGGGTTTGAAAGGTCATATGGATTGAACCGCACACCCCAAGGTTAAGTGGTGCAGTAACTGTTTTGAATAAGTTTTAAAACCCACCAGTGTTACTTGGCTGGCAAGTAGGTAGGTCATATTTCAGCATCAGCTAAAAATGCGTCCACCATCGTGTCCCCAGTCAGAGGACAGCTCTAACCAGCAGGTGCAAGAGCTTAGTCATGTGTCGGGACCCTTGAGCTAGGACAGAAAACAGAAAATAGGGCTGAGAGTGAATTACGGTGCTTCCTAAGGAGGGTTTAAAGATCCCCAAGCCCTTTTGACTATAAAACAGTCCGCAAAGAGATTAATAGTTTGCCCACACAGAACAGCAGATTGCAGAAGCCAGCCAGGAAGATGTGGATTTGGCGGGGGCGGGCTGGGACCCTGGGAGTCTGGCATTTCATGAAGCTTCCCAGGTGGTTTGCACACACAGCCAGGTTTGAGGAAGCCGCACCCTCCGTCAGAGTGTGACCGGGGCTCCGCGTGTTGCTGGTGCAGAGACTCCCGCCTAGCGTTGAAGCAGTGGAGGGATTTGCTCTTTGGAGAAGAGGTGGCCCTTTTCTCTGCAGGTGGCTGTCGTTCACGCATTCTCTGGAGCCAGGGCAGGTGTGAGCACAAATGCCTCTCTGCCTGCAGAAGTGACTAGAGCAGCCTGGGTTGATGTGGGTGGCCTGGCCACCTGGCGGGCATCAAGAGGACAGCTCCTCGATGCAGGGGGTTCCCTTTAGAAGGGGAAGTCCTGCCTCTCCCCAGTTCCAGCCTCAAAGATACATGGGATGGAGCTGTTGGATTTGAGGGATGGGCTGTGTGAGTCCATACGGGTGGGCAGAGGGCTGTGCTGTGTGGGAGAGAAGGCCTGAGTCTGTAACAGGACAGGAGCACCTGCCCCCTCGGTCCCCTTCAGCTTCCTAGAAGCCACATGCAGGGCAAGAGGGCAGGGCAGTGGCTTTTAGGATTTGAGGTCTTGATGCTTCACCCTAGGAACTTGGCCCTGGGTGCCAGGCTGTCCAGCTGCCTGCGAAGGGAGAGTATTCTCAGCTTCCAACACAGTTGCCATGTTTCAGAGTGAGGACTTAAGCATCTCTCTGTGGCCGAGTGAATCTCTGGGGCTGTGGTTTTCAGCTGTCTCCTCCACTTTGTGTGGCATTCTTTTTGATTCTTTCACATAGAAATACACCTACACTTTAAAGCAGTGGTCCCCAAACTTTTTGGCAACAGAGCCCAGTCTCATGGAAGACAATTTTTCCATAGACGGGAGTAGGGGTTAGATTTTAGTACAGCCTAGATCCCTCCTTGCACGCAGTTTGCAGTGGGGTTCGTGCTCCTATGAGGATCTAATACTGCTACTGATTTGACAGGAGGTGGAGCTCCAGGGGTGATGCAGTCAATGGGAAGCCGCTGTAAATACAATGAAGCTTCCCTCGCTTGCCCACTGCTCACCTCCTGCCTGGTTCCTAGCAGGCCATGGACCAGTACCAGTCCAGGAGGTCGGGGACCACAGCTTTAAAGTATTTCAGCATCTCTCAAGTCTGGAAAATAAACCTTGTCAGCAGTTTATCGAATCTTCCAAGCAGGCATTGGGTGCCCTTGTCCCCTGCCCTCACCTGTCTCCGCACAGAGCCAGGCTGCCCCACAGCAGGTGCACATGCCATAGTCAGCTTCCTGTGCATAGATCTGGGTCTGACACACACATTTGAAAAATGCATCTTCCTCACGACCCACCATGTCCTCCAGATGATGCGGACTTTGTGGAGCTAAAGCAGGAGCTGGAAGCAGTTGGGAATTTCCGACACCGTTCTCCAAGCAGGTCTCTGTCGGTCCCCAATAGGCCTCGGCCACCTCACCCACCGCAGAGACCCCCCCCTCCAAGTAAGGCTCTGCTTGCTTTCGCCTTGCCCCGATGCCTGCCTGGAATAACTTCCCTTTTCCTCCTCCTGAGCTCTGGCTCCAGTCCGCCTCTCTCAGCCTTTGAGTCCCCACAGCACTTCTCTCCCACCGCTCCTTTTTGTCTTAAATCCAGGACATGTTGGAGATGGTGTGGTTCTCGTGGTGAGGGAGACTCTTCACTCCACACGCTGTCCCCTGCCTTTGCTTTCTCTGCTTTCAGCTGGAGACCTCACAGAGTGGAGATCTGGGGCCGCAGCACGGGAGGGTGTCTAGCTCGGCAGGGGCAGGTGCCCCCCTTGGCTGCCTCCAGGCCCTCTCTCTGCTTACTCGGATCTAGTAATCCTGGGCCCCTAACCCTAAGGTGACCTGGATCACCTCTCTGTGAGCCAACCTGAGGACTCCAAGAATAAACTCTTCCTCGGCCTGGCTCTTAGAGGATCACAGTTTTCTTCCAGCTCTCCAAATGATGCTCAGAACTTGTGATAACCATCTGACCAGCTTCCATTTTATCTTTACGGTTTATTTCTCCCTGACAAAAATTGTGCCTATCAGATTTGCCGTGGCCGTCACTTTCAGAATTGGGTTTGTCATGGCTTTTGTCATAATAGTGATCTCAGGCAAGCCAGAAGCACATGACTTTTTAAGCGTGTTTTTGCTTTTCTGAGCTTGTACTCAAGAAAATAAAATATAAAAATAGCATGAAAATGAAATGTATAAATTATATTATTGTGGACATTTTACAAAAATAGAGAACAATAAAGAAGAATGAAATTTGAAAAATCACTTGACTATCTACATATAGTAGTTGTCAACCAGAAGACTTTTAGCCTCTTTCTAGTTAAGATATATCTATAGTTAAATACATTTTAATTTTTTTTCATAAATTTGTCCATTTTTCTTGGTCAGTTATCTTTTCTTCATTTATTGTGTCCTATTTTCTGTGTCATTAAATGTTCTAAGATATGATTTGTTAATGGCTGCAAGTATAATTTAACACAGTTTATTATGCTGCTTTGGGATCTATTTATTTATTTTTTCTTAGATTTTCTTTTCCTCACATAATATTTTAAAAATTTGGTCCTAATAATATCAGTGTTTTCTTTGTGGTTTTCTTTTGTTTTTGAGACAGAATCTCACTTTCTTGCCCTGGGTAAAGTGCCATGGCGTCATAGCTCACAGCAACCTCAATCTCTTGGGCACAAGCGATCCTCTTGCCTCAGCTTCCCAAGTAGCTGGGACTAAAGGCACCCCACCACAATGCCCGGATATTTTTAGAGACAGGGCCTCACTCTTGCTCAGGCTGGTCTCGAACTCCTGGGCTCAGGCAGTCCACGCACCTCGGCCTCCCAGAGTGCTGGGATCACAGGCGTGAGCCACTGTGCCCAGCCTAATAAGACTAATGTTTTTAACCAAGGAAAAAATAATTGATTTTTATATGTGATTTGGAGCCCCTAGGATATTAGGTTAAAATTTGCATTCAGATATGCTTCTCCAGAGCTTGCACATTAACAGGCACAGCTGTGTGGCCCAAGAGAAGCCCACAGGTCCTCGGCCAGCCCCGTCCCGTGCACCTCAGCCCTGTGCCACACCTGCCGTCTGCCTGGCATCTGCCTCACCTACCCTGGCTTCTTGCAGCTGGCAGGGGAGTCGTGACTTCACTGAGACTGAGATTCTGCCCTTGTTGGTTTTTACAGCTGGTTTCCTGGTGAAAAAGTCAGCCTCAGATGTGTCCATTTCCTCCGGCACTCATGGACAGTATTCAATTTTGCAGACGGCGAAACTCTTGCCAGGAGCACCTCAACAACCAGTGAGTTCTTTTGTATTCAGCTCAGGGTAAAGGAGGTGGGCATTTGACACCTGCAGGGTCGGCCCTGGGTGGCACAGGGTCACCTATTTGCAGTGAACAGATTTTTGTCTGTGTAACCTCTACCTGTCCACCACCTTGTTTCCAAGCGCGATAACTCTTACTAGCAGGTAGTTTGTAGGGCTTGTAAGTGGTTGTACAGAATGTTCTAAAGAAAATCACTTCTGATGAAAAAATGCCCAGTTGTGAGTCGCTGTGAGGGGGATTGCTAGTTTCTAGACCTCATCTGTTTCTCACCCTTCTGATTCTTGCCTTTGCCCTTGGTGGTCTGTAGAAGGGAAATGAGAAATTCGGATCAGTCATCCTGAGAAAATGACGATCATTCAGGCATAACGTTGGTTGAGAGGCTAAAAAGACAACCTACTAATCCAAACTGCAAAGTAAGGGGACACTAGCAAGAATCACAGTCATAGACCTCCTAAGGAAAAGAAATTTTTAAAAAAATTTAAAAAGATAAATCACAATCATACAGGGTTGTGGAGGTGGAGTGCTCCAGGGACTTCTGTGAGCCGCTGGTTCAGAGTGTGGGTAAAGGTCAGTGGAACAGAGGGGGGACAGGAAGCTGGGTACCGCTGCTGTGCCCCACGATGCCATCCCATAGCCTGGAGAGCTGGGCCTGACTGGTGCTGAGGCAGCCGTGGCGGGGTGGAGATTGACCAGACTCAGTGGTTTACAGTGATGGAGGTAGATGAACGGCCCACATGCTGGGTGGAGAGTAGAAAGAGTACTTTTAAGGAAACGTGTCTGGAAGGTGATTTATAACTCAGCAACCCGCAGGAGAGGCCTCTGATTCCACCTTCTGGCTTTTATCCAGTTACTGAAATCAAGATGGTTTGTCCACATACAAAAACCTGTAGCCTAGCTGGGCGTTATGGCAGGTGTCTCAGCTACTCGGGAGGCTGAGGCAAGAGAATCGCCTAAGCCCAGGAGTTGGAGAATGCTTTGAGCTATAACGCCACGGCACCATACCGAGGGTTAATAAGTGCAACTCTGTCTCAAAAAAACAAAAACCTGTAGCCACCTAGTGTGGGAGTTCTCAATATCCTGGCATTCCTCTCCCTAGGGGCGTGCTCCTTGGGGAGGGGAAGCTTGTGTTTTCCCGCTGTCTGTGAGTTTCATACTCTGTATGGACCAGCAGGTAGTGGGTGCGCATGTGAGCGAGGCTCTCTTCTTGCCTATGCTAAGTCACATCTCTTCCTAATTCTGTCCTCAAGCCCAAAGCTAGGACTGGAATAAGCAAGCCTTATAATGTGAAGCAGATCAAAACCACCAACGCTCAGGAGGCGGAAGCAGCGATCCGGTGCCTCCTGGAGGCCCAAGGAGGTGGGTGCTCCCCTGGGGCTCTTCTCCACAGCTAAGGAAAAGAAATGATTCTCCTCCTCCTCTTCCCACTAAGAGTGGTCTAGAAAAGAAAAGTTTGTTTTTCATTTTTCTGGAGGCAGTATTAAATAAAAGTACCATTTAGCAACATAATTATATAAGTACTAAGATTTATTGTCTATTTAAAATTGTATATTCATAATTCAGTAAATACATAAAAATAATTCCATGATTATTAAGCAGCACCTAAGGAACTGAAATAAAAATGAACTTTTTAAAAGGCTAATGCTGCAGGCAGTCTCATCCTACCAGCTCTGTGAAGAGACAAGCAGGGTGTGTGCTCTTATCCCAGGCACAAAATCTGCCTTTTAAGTCATTGGTGAATGTAAATAAATTCCTTACTTCTGGGCAGGGAGGGACCTCTTCTCCGTACCTCTGCTCGTGTTTGGTTGCTATCACTTCACTTTAACCCATGTTAACCACCTTCATTTAAAATCATTCGTTCAGGACTGGGCTTGGTAGCTCATGCCTGTAATCCCGGCACTCTGGGAGGCCAGGGGTGGGGTAGGGGAGGATCGCTTGAGCTCACAAGTTTGAGACCAACCTGAGCAAGAGCAAGACCTCTAAAAAAATAGCCGGGACGGCGTGGTGCCTATGGCTCAAAGGAGTAGGGTGCCGGCCCCATATGCCAGAGGTGGCGGGTTCAAACCCAGCCCTGGCCAAAAACTGCAAAAAAAATAGCTGGGTGTTGTGGTGGGCACCTGCAGTCCCACCTACTTGGGAGACTGACGCAAGAGGATCGCTTAAGCCCAAGAGTTTGAGGTTGCTGTGAGCTATGAAGCCATGGCACTCTACTAGAGGCAAGAAAGTGAGCCTTTGTCTCAGATAGACAGATATATAAAATCATTCATTCAAAATCACTGATAACTAACATTTTTTTGTCTAGGTTGTGACTTTTTTCCGGAATCTCTTTTGCTGAGGGGAGGTTGTGCCTTCTGAAAAGACACATGCAATGATAGTTATCTGAGTTTGCTTTTAGCCAGTGTATTTAACTTGTTTGGAACTCTCAAATAATATTTAAGAAGGGCATGAGTTAAGAGGTTGAGAAACACTGTCGTAGGATAATACTGCCAAAAGTGGGTTTTCTTCTTTAATTAAAAAAAAACTAAAAATATGGATGTAACAACCAAAATAAATGTCCATCAACTGATAGATAGATAGATGAACCAGATAGGGTATGTGCATACAATGGAATATCGTTCAGCCATAAGGGTAAGAACGCAGTACAGACACATGCTATATCGTACCATGAGTGAACCTCCAACACATTATCTTAAGTGAAAAAAAATACGAAAGGCCACATGTTATATGATCCCATCTTTATGAAATGTTCGGAATAATCACTTCCATAGAGTCGGAAAGTTATTCATGGTTTCCAGGGGCTGGAGGGAGGAGGGGATGGGAGTTACTGATGATAGGTACAAGGTTTCTTTTTCAGGTAGTGAAAATGTTCTGGAATTAGATAGTGGTGATAGTTAATACAACTTTGCGTATACTGTAAACCATTAGTGGTACCTTAAAAACAGTGCATTTCATGGTATGTGGATTATATCTCAATAAATCTGCTTTATAAAAAAATCTACAGGCTCGGCACTTGTGGCTCAACAGGCTAAGGCGCCAGCCACGTACACCTGAGCTAGCGGGTTCGAATCCAGCCCGGACCCGCCAAACAACGATGACGGCTGCAACCAAAAAATGGCCGGGCATTGTGGCGGGCGCCTGTAGTCCCAGCTACTCAGGAGGCGGAGGCAAGAGACTCGCTTGAGCCCAGGAATTGGAGGTTGTTGTGAGCTGTGATGCCACGGCACTCTATCCAAGGTGACAGCTTGAGGCTCTGTCTCAAAAAAAATTAAAAAAATAAAAAAATCTAGAGATGCAGAAGTTAGTATAGGTTTGAAATCTGCCCATAGTCCCCATTTAATGCTTGGTTGTCACCAACATTTTGATGCATTATAAATCATCTTCCCTGAGAAAGGCAAGTCCACAGCTTCGCATGTGATCTCAGAGCCTCACTGGACCCCAACCAACCCATCCACAGGCCCCAGATCACCACCCCAAGGTGAGCATGAGAAGCTCGGACCAAACTTAGCTGTTCCATAGGGACACTCCTAAAAGATTTTTTTCTAGAAAAAAAAAAAATCCATTGAATTAGTCAGTTATCCTTAGGGTATAGCCTGTCTAAAGAGCAGAGCTCACAGTGGAGTGCCTCCGCCTCTCCGCGTCAGCCATGCGATTTTGTGTTTCAGGTGCCCCAGAAGAAGCCCTAAGTGCCCTGGCTTTGAGGGACAAAGTATCCTCCGAAGCAGAGCCCACACCAGGGGTGGCCAAGCCAGAGACTCCCCAGGTGCCCCCGCTCCTGCCCCGGCGGCCAGCACCCAGAGTTCCTGCCATCAAGAAGCCGACCTTGCGAAGGACAGGAAAGGTAAGACCTGGCCGCCCACGCCTCCTGCTCCTAAGTTGCCGGGGTGCCTTATTAGGTGGCAATTGCATCTCGCACGCTGTCTGGTGGGTTATGGTCTCCACACACACCGTGAGTACCACACACAGCGTATCTTTGAGGAAAGGCTGACACCCCTCCTGCTGTGGCTCGGCTCAGGCTGAGCAGAACAGTAGGAGTCACTGTCTTTCCGCAGTTTCTCACTGACAAGAACAGCTTGGAGGTGTTACACTTCTAAGTGTTCTGTGTCCCCGAGGGACACTGTGTGATGCATTTCCCCCATGTGTGCCCGTGGTGCCATTTGGGCCTGGTCTGTATTGTGTGCACGTGGTTCCTCGCGTGCAGGTTTTATTGGCCAGACTAGCAGTCACGCGGCCTGTCTGCTAGAGGCCCCACAGCTGGTCTCGCCACTTTTCTTGCAGATTGTTTTTTGCTCTCGCTCTCAAGCCTCTCAGCCTTGCTTACTGCTTCAAAGACATGAGTTTGTAAGGACAGTAGCAGCCCAAAGATTGGCACCTATAGACACATCTGGATCTTCCGTGTGATCTCGGTGTTCTAGGAATGGACCCTCGGTAATCCCGTGTCTGCCCACCTGCCGTGGGGAGTGTGAGCCGACGCTTGGGCCCTACACTCCCCACGAGCTGGCTTTGTGTTCTCTGGGTTGCTTTTCTATCCCTCTCTGGATCATTGCTGTCCGTCCAGTTTCCATGCCTTTGTACAAAGTAGACCTTTTCCCTCCTCATCCCTGTTCAGATGCTCCTCGACGTACATCCCAATAAGCCTATTGTAAGTTGAAAATATCATTAGGCTGAAAACTCATTTAATACACCTAACTTGCTGGTCCTCACAGCTCGGCCTCGCCTGCCTTAAACGTGCTGAGAGACGACTTAGCCTACAGGTGGGCAAAATCATTTAATACAAAGCCTATTTTATAATACTTAAAAGACCAATATTTGAAGTATGCTTTTATACTGAATTTGTATTACTTTTGCAGCATCGTAAAGTTGAAAAACTGTTAAGTCAAACCATAGTGAGTCGGGGACTGTCTGCTTTGTCTTTTAAAAGCCAGGAGCAGAAATGGATTCACTTTTCCAGCCCGCCACACAGGAGTTAAAGGTCGTTGGAGAAGGGATTATTTTCTTAGTTTGTTTTCTAAAGAACCAAAGGAAATACCACAATGCTGATGGTTAGGTACTGATAGCCATTTCTGTATAAAAGCTTCATTCTGTACCATGCTATTGTTCAGGGTGTTTGGTGATAGACGTGACTCATAACTGGGGAGAGGAGTCCCTGTGGGAAGTTTCCACCCTTCTATATTGAAAGACAAAAGACCGAAGGAGAAACCGTATCCATTAGTGCTATAACTGGGCTACCTCATCCTAGCATGGTGCAGACTGTAGTTATCAGGCCAAGCTGCATCTTCAAAGAATGTTCTTCAGAGAGGTTTGCTTTTAATAAGGGAAGAGCATAACTCATTTCCTAAGGTTTCAAAGAAAACTTTGCCTCAAGTTACTCACCATGGCCCTGGTTTTAAAACTCCCACTCATCTTTCGTTGGCCATGCTGGTGAGCTGTGTGTGTTTCTGCCGTGCGTTTCTGGCCTGGTCGTGTTTCAGCTTCCCAGCATTCTCAGATCTCAGATTTGCTAGCATGTCCGCTTAATCTCATGTCTGTTCCCTGCTGACCACTGAGTGTTCTCCGATTCTCAGCTTCCCAGTGTCGGCTGCTTAATTCCCCTCTCCATCTTGCCTTTTCTCAGCCCCTGTCTCCGGATGAACAGTTTGAGCTGCAGACTGTCCATTTTACAGTTGGGTCCCCAGAGACAAGCCTCGAAACCCCTCTTCTAGCTGCAGTCCCCCGAGTCCCTCCTGTTCCCAAACCAAGAACATCTCAGCCTGGGAAAGGAGTGGAGAGGAGACCAGTCAGAGGGAAGCCGGCAAAAGCTGAAGCCCCTCCCTTGGCAGAAGCCACCATGCCACCACCTCTGGAGGCTCTGTCTCTTGCACCAAAGGTGCCACCAAGAAGGAAGAAGTCAGCCCTAGCGGCCTTCCACCTGCCGAGCAGCAGCCAGCCTCTCCAGGGTCTCACTTGTGGCAGTGGTGGTGGCAGCGGCAGTGGCTGTCCCTCTGGAACCCCTCCTGACATAGGCGCTTTCTTCCCATCTGTGGATTTTCTTGGCACTTCACCTGCCACAAGCCCCGAAACTCATGACACCAAAGTAGTGAAGTCAGACACGGGCTCCCTTCTTGACTATCAAGATCCGTTCTGGAGCCTCCTCCACCCTAAACTGCTGAGTAATGCCTGGCTCTCCAAGACCTCTGACCCTTTGGACTTAGGGACCAGGGCTCCTAAAACAGCACACACAGACCCAGCGCAAGTCAGTGCTTCAGCTGCCAAGGCGGAGCTGCCGTCAGACTGTGGGCAACAAAACTTAAGTCACTGGGTGACAATCAGTGACAACGACAAGAGGACGGTGTTGCAGGTGTTTGACCCCCTAGCAAACACATGACTGAGCAACTCAGAAGGCCCCTTCTTCCAGAGTGTGTCACTTCTTCCTCCAGGCATCACTTAACTGGGTCAAAAGAGACGTCTATTTAAAGGCACACTGAAAAAACATCTGTGCACCTGTCACTCTTGTGTAGTTTACAAAAATTATGTCTCTCATTCAGTAAGATTATTATTCAGCCACCAAAACATGTTTTATTCAAGACTTGTACATTTTACATTTCCTCTTAGGAGAAGGGGAAACTCCTTTGAAATTCAGTGTATGGATTTTAAGAAAGAAAATCTAAGTGATGAGGCCTAAGAAGCTCTCTCCCACTGAATTGTATGTGACTGTTCAATCGTGTGTGTATGCAGTGGGGATTTTTGCTTTTGTTTTATTTGTACTACATAGATTTGAAATAACTTTTGATGAACCACTTGAAGGTTGATGCATAAAATAGGATTACTTTAAAAGGGAAGTGGGACCATTAGTAGCTGTCCTGGCCCACTTAAACAGGTTAAAAGAATCAGGGATGGAAGCAGAGAATAGGTCAACCAAGTGACTAGATTACACATTCCTGTGAGCCCATATGTTTAAGTGTGTCTATGTGTATTAATCTTGATTATATGTGAATCCCATAAGAGCTGGTGTATAGAGTTTGAGTTCCAAAGTATATATCAGTAGCTTAACCTCACTTTCTGCTAGCTGAAGACTCCTATTCCAGGTCTTAGACATTGCACACCCTGTAAATTGCTACTCAAACTGGTTTTTATCCACTACTTCGTCCTTACGAAATGAAACCTTAAGGATTATTTTTCACATTATATTCCATACCCCGTAAAAGTACAAAACATGAAAACACATGCTGGCTGTTTCAGTGATTCTCATTGTTATGAGATGGAGAATGTTGGTTTCAGCCTAGTTTGCCTGGCTTGTAGCTTCAGGAAGAAAGGTTCCACCTGTCCCTGTGTATAAAAACCCCCAGGGAGGCACTTCTGGGTTGGCTTGTCTGTTTGTTAGCATTATTTTTTTTTTGCTTATATAATTTTCCAGGATGTTTCCAGCACCACTTCTCCCCTATTGAATAATTGAAAAAGACATTACCATACTGTTTTGTATTTCAAAAATAATATTGTAAGGTCCAGAATACATTTGGAGCAGATATCATATTTTTGCTAATAAGAAATTCACTGGTAAAATCTAATTGCACCACCCACCACATTTAGGATTCTTTCATGTTGGAGAATTGTACAGCAATGATACCATGTTATCCCTCACGTGAGTCTGGGGAATCCCTGTCCTAAATGCTGATGGTTAGGGGTAAGAATCACCTTGCCTGGGACATACCACTTTCTCATCACTAGTCAGACCTCTGGGGTTTCAGAATTAGTTTACTCTGTCACTATCAATATATATTGTAGATTACTTAAATCTGGGACTAAAAGACAGAATTACAACATGTATCACTTTCATCTGAAAACGGATTAAAAAAAATCAGCGACCCACAAAGCTAAACATAATATGCATAGTTGAGCAGTTATAACAGGCAGTATTCAGGTGATCAGGATGCTTTCAGTGGATGCAAATACTTTATACAATTTTTTTACCTCTATAAGATATAAGAAGCAAACAGCATAACCCTTAAAAGAGTTAGGGAGAGAAAGCAAGATGAGTTGCTTGGAGAAGATAAGTGACATGCCAGGATGCACATTATTACTAACAGGTATAATCAGAAATGAAATTGAAAAATTCTTCCTTCAAAAACTGTTTTTCCTGTAACTTCTTTTCCCACTAAATAGGTGAATTTGAAAGCAAATATATGCAACACTACACAAAAAGGCAGGGGAAAGTAAACTCCACTCACGTCACTTAGAATGCCAGTGATTTTCTATGTTCTGAATAGCAAATAAATGATACAGAGAACAGAATTTCTGTTAAGATACCATACAAGTAGGTCTTAAGAGTCTGATAGTAAGTATTAACACAGAGAATTCTGTTGTCTTAGGGAGGTGAGTGACAAGAAAATTATAAGTAGTTTAAGAATTGAACAAATGAGGCTGGGCATGGTGGCTCATGCCGGTAATCCCAGCACTCTGGGAGGCTAAGGAGGGAAGACCACTTGAGGCCGGGAGTTGGAGACCAGCCTGAGCAAGTTTAAGACCCCATCTCTCCAAAAAAAAAAACAAAAAAAAAACAGAAAACTTAGCCAGGCATGGTGTGCACTTCTAGTCTCAGCTCTTTGGGAGGCTAAGGCAGAAGGATCACTTAAGCCCAAGGGTTTGAGGTTGCAGTGAACTATGGTAAGGCCATAGCCTTTCAGCCTGGGTGAAAGAGTGAAACCCTATCTCAAAAAAAAAAAAAAAGAATAATATTTGATCATGTTTTTTCAAATTTAACAAACAATATTAGACTAGATTTTGAGTTGGTAATGTTTACCATTCTCAGACCAGAGTTCTCTTTAAAAAAAAAAAAAAAGGTCTTTCCATCCTAGCACCATGGCTCAATTTATTTGTAACCTTGCAGAGAAGGCCCCAGCGCTGGTGAACGCTGCTGTCACTTATTCAAAGCCTCAATTGGCCACATTTTGGTACTATGCCAAGGTTGAGCTGGTTCCTCCAACCCCTGCTGAGATCCTAAGCTTTTCAGAGCCTGAAAAAAATAGTGCTCAAACTGGTAGCTTCAAACAGCTCACAGTTAAGGAAGCTGTACTGAATGGTTTGGTGGCCACTGAGGTGTGGATATGGTTTTATGTCGGCAAGATCATAGGCAAGCGTGGCATCATTGGCTATAATGTGTGAAGACCAAGCTTTAACATCTGATTACATTTGATTTATTAGAGAGACCATGTGTGATCAGACTATTACCTGAATAAGATGTGTCAAAAATCAATGTTTTCTCTGTCCAAAAAAAAAGGACATATGGAGTGGCCTCATCTATTTTTTAAATTAATGCTTACTGTTTAGTAGGTTTCTCCTGTTAGCATAAGAGTTGTCTAAATTATCTCAACAGTGAGTAGCTGCCATCTTGGGGATTTCATTCTGTGGTTTTTTAGTTTTAGTTTGTCTTTGATGCTGCCATTCAGGACTTCTTGTTGTGACCTTATTGTTTATTATAACATTACTGCTGTCCTCAGACATGGTACTGGTCACTGCAGGGTGGGTCAGGTACAATACTTTTCAACTCAACCTTGTCCTTGTGACCCCAGTTAAATTCTCTGGTACAACACAATCTTCTTGGTCTTCTTGTTGATTGTTTTAATTTGTTCCAGTAAGTGATTGAAATTAGGACATCTACCCAAGCAATTCCTATAAAAGTTTAAAGCTGAAGACACTTAATAAAATTCTCCCTGTTGTGTGTTTAAGTTACACAAAGTCATGTAGTAAAACACTCTATGATTAAGTCATTTCATTGAGAAGAAAAGCTGCAAAGATTATTTATTGGGGGACAAAGGTTTAATAAAAAACCTGTAATATTTTTTGAAGTGATAATTTGTACTGAAGTTGTACATAATACCTATTAAATGTTTTTGTCTTTTTAAAAAAATTGGGCTTAATTCTTTTCGGCTATGAAGATAACTTCTTTGGCTAGCCTTCTGTTCTAGATCAAATATAATGAGTAATTATTTCTCTGTTTGAGTTTTTACTTTGGGTTCATATTTGTAACCATCAAATTAAGTTGAAGTGGTGAAGTAATCATTAGGTTAAGAATTTATGACTTCAGGGTGGCACCCGCAGCTCAGTGGGTGGGGTGCCGGCCACATACACCGGCCTGGGCCTGCTAAAACAATAATGACAACCGCAACAACAACAACAAAAATAGCCAGGCGTTATGAGCGGTGCCTGTAGGGGAGGCTGAGGCAAGACAATCGCGTAAGCCCAAGAGTCTGAGGTTGCTGTGAGCAGTGACGCCACGGCACTCTACCCAGGGCGCCAGCTTGAGACCGTCTCAAAACAAAAAAAAAAATGTATGACTTGAATGCTGCTAGCAGAGATCATGGCCATAACATAACTTTATGCTACATGATCTGTAAGACTTGAGAGATGCTTGAATTCATTTTCGATGAAATCGTGTAGCAAACCTACAAAAGCTTGAAATGAGAGTATGACTTGAGTACATTACTGCATAGAGGCAGGAGAAGGGAGCAAACACTCCGAAGTCTGTCTTGGTTTGTCCTGAGCTAATTAATGCACAAAAATTAAGCTATAACTGTTCTGATTATATTCTGGAATAACTAATAATATACTGATATGCTCATGGTAATAAATATGGCTTGTCCTTCCTAGCCAGTAAGGAGTACTATATTGAATTCACAGTACACAGCACTGAGACTTGGATGAGGAGGAGGAGGAAAACAGGCAGTTGTGGAACTTTCCTTTCCAACGTAGTGGGGAAGGTACGTTTAAAACTCACTCTTACAGGGGCTTGAATTGTTTGCCTGTATCTCGGTGAGACCATCAGAGCACAAATGAGAGAGTAATTGTGAACAGTGAACCCTCTGTTAGGGAAGATCTGAGAGAAGAGTATTAAGAGCTTTTAACCTTTTTATTTAATTTTTTAGTTTATTTTTAGAGCAGTTTTAGGTTCACAGCAAAATCGAGCAGAAAGTAAGCATTCCCATCTACCCCTGCCCTACACATGCACAGCGTCCTCCACTACCGGTGTCCCCGTAAGAGTAGCACATTTGTTAATAATCGATGAACCTACGTTGATACATCATTGCCCGTAGTTTACATTAGGGTTCCCTGTTGGTGGCATACATTCTGTGGCTTTGGACAGATGGATAGTGATGACACGTACGTCTACTGAATAGTCTGATGCAGGAGAGTTTTGATGCCTAAAAATCCTGTGCTCCACCTGTTCATCCCTCTCCCCCACCCCCGTTCGGGCCCCGTGCTTGGCAGCCACTTGTCTTTTTGCTGTCCCCAGGGGTTTGCCCTTCCAGAATGTCACAAAGTTGGTATTATACACTATGTAGCCTTTTCAGATTGGCTTCTTTTACTTAGAAATAGGCATTTAAGTTTCTTCCATGTCTTTTCATGGTAGCTAAGTGCTGAATAGTGTTCCATTGTCTGGATGTACCACAGTTTATCCACTCAGGTACTAAAGCCTACAAGTTTTGGCAATTATGACCAAAGCTGCTACAAATCTGTGTGGGGTTTTGTGTGGACATGTTAAGTTTTCAATTCACTTGGGTAAATACCAAGGAATACAATTGTTGGCTCATATGGTAAGAATATATTCAGTTGTATACTAAACTTGAAATGGCTTCCAAAGTGACTGCCACTTTGTATTCCCACCAGTGGTGAATGAGGGCTCCTGTTCTACATCCTTGCCAGCATTTGGTGTTATCAAGGTTTTGGGATTTGGGCCATTCTAATAGGTATGTAGTAGTACCTTGTTTTAATTTGAAATTCCCTAACAACTCATGATATTAAACATATTTTCATATGCTCGTTTGCCATCTGTGTAACTTCTTTGG
Source organism: Perodicticus potto (assembly GCA_963574655.1). NCBI lineage: Eukaryota > Metazoa > Chordata > Mammalia > Primates > Lorisidae > Perodicticus > Perodicticus potto. The sequence continues at coordinate 71,527 of CAUYRH010062260.1, forward strand.
TGATGTGTCTGTTCAGATCTTTGACTCCTTTTTTAATTGCTCATTTTCCTATTGTTGGGTTTTAAGGGTTCTTTATGCATTTTGGTTAACAGTCCGTTCTCAGATGTATCTTTTGCAAATACTTTCTCGTAATACATGGCTTGTCTTCTCAGTCTCTTGACATCATCTTTCGTACAGCAGAAGGATTAAGAATTTGAAAAGTAAGAGTTGATTTATGTACGGGGAAAGGATGTTTGCTGATGAGAAAGATAATTTCACAGGACTTTAAATGACAGTTTAGGATTTTATTTTGTAAGTAATAGAAATGGTTGGTAGAAATACCTAAATAAAACTGTGATAAAGTGGCTAAGATTACCAGCTTTACCTGGGCCACTAACAACTCTTCAAAGTGTCTGGAACATAGTTTATAACAGATATGAAGTCAGGGTCCAACACCATCTTCCTGACGGACCTTTATCCTGGTACCATTTATTAAATAACAAACTATTGTTCTTGCTTCCTTATTTAGGTTTCTCAAGGTGTTACTCAATTTCATTGACATTTTAAAGTAACTTCAGGGCTGGGCACAGTGGCTCATGCCTATAATCCTAGCAACTCTGGGAGGCCGAGGAGGGTGAATTGCTTGAGCTGACAGGTTCGAGACCAGCCTGAGCAAAAGCAACACCCCATCTCTACTAAAAATAGAAAAACTGAGGCAAGAGGATCGCTTGAGCCCAAGAGTTTGAGGTTGGTGTGGGCTATTACGTCATGGCATTCTACCCAGGGCAACAGAGTGAGACTCTATCTCCCCCCAAAATAAAATAAAATACAATAATAAATACACAAACTTTGGGTTTATATATCCTTTCTATTACTTTAAAAAAATATTTCTCTCTGTTTTTAAACATAATTAATTTCAACTTACCTTTAATTTGTATTCATTTTTCTATTTTTTGTTGAATTTTGTCCTTTTCCTAATCATAGTTAAAAAGTAACACTAGGTTTTGTTATTTTTAGTTTTTAATACTTAACAATAAAGATATTTAAAGTTATACATTTCCCCCTGATTATAGCTTTAACTTTACCCTACAGATTTGGGCACAAAATATTCTTGTCATTAACTGCTAGATCATAATTTCCTTTTATTTTCTTTTTGATCCAAGTGTTATTTAGGAGACTTTATAACTTCCAAGTAGTTAAGGATTTTTCTGGACATTTTAAAATTGCTTACTCTTAATTTTATTGGAGTATGACCCAAGAATATGACCTAGAAAAACAATCTCCTTTTTATTTTTTTATTATTATTATTATTTGTAGAGACAGAGTCTCACTTTATCGCCCTGTGTACAGTGCCGTGGCGTCACACAGCTCACAGCAACCTCCAACTCCTGGGCTTAGGCGATTCTCTTGCCTCAGCCTCCCAAATAGCTGGAACTACAGGCGCCCGCCACAAGGCCCGGCTATTTTTCTATTTTTGCAGTTCGGCTAAAGGCTGGGTTTAAACCCACCACCTTCGGTATATTGGGCCAGCGCCCTACTCGATGAGCTACAGGCACCGCCCAACAATATCCTTTTTAAAATTAAGGTTTGCTTTGCAGCCATGTGAAGGATTGATTTTTTTTTTTTATATAGAGACAGAGTCTCACTTTGTCACCCATGGTACAGTGCTGTGGAGTCACAGCTCACAGCAACCTCCAACTCCTGGGCTTAGGCGATTCTCTTGCCTCAGCCTCCGGAGTAGCTGGGACTACAGGCGGCCGCCACAACGCCCGGCTATTTTTTGATGCAGTTTGGCTGGGGCCGGGTTTGAACCCGCCACCCTTGGTATATGGGGCCGGCACCCTACTCTCTAAGCCACAGGCGCCGCCCTGAAGGATTGATTTTTGAAGCTGATTTCATTTCTGAATCAATTAAATTCCATTTAAAAAACATACTGGAATTTTTGACTGGGACTGCATAGAAGAGAATAGACTTCTTTATAACCTTTGAGAGTCTTCAAGAACACAGCATATTTTGCCATTTAGGGTCTTCATTGATGTTTCTCAAAGTTCTTGTTATAAAAATTTTCAAACGTACATGAAATCAAACAGAATAGTTTGGACCTTCATATAATACATACATTTAACAATAACATTTTGCTTTATTTCTCTTTTGCTATATTTGCTATTTTTTTTCTTTTGCTGAAATATTTTAAAGCAGTTCTGCTATCCTATTTGACTCTGAAATATATATTTCTGAATAACATTTTCTTCATGATCTTACTACCATGATTATTTCTAATAATTCTTACTTAAAATTCATTTGCTATTTTTTGCTAATATATTTAAATATAAACAAGTTTTGGGGTCCGGGTGCAGTGGCTCACAGCTATAATCCTGGCAGTCTGGGGGGCTGAGGCAGATAGATTGCCTGAGTTCAAGAGTTAGAGACCAGTCAGCAAGAGCAAGACTGCATGTCCAATAAAAACAGAAAAACTAGCCGGGCATTGTGGTGGGGGTGGGCGCCTATAATCCCAGCTACCCAGAAGGCTGAGGCAAGGGGATCTCTTCAGCCCAAGAGTTTGAAATTGCTGTGAGCTTTGATGGCACCATGGCACTCTATCCAGGGCAACAGAGACAGACTCTTTGGCTCCAAAAAGAAAAGTTTTTGTGTCTTGACTGTATCAGCAAATTTACCAAACTCATAAAATTGTAATAATTTTATTATATTTTAATACACCTAATGTACCATCAACTAATAAGATACACTATTTATATACTTTTTTTTTGCGACAAATTCTTACTTTGTCACCCTTGGTACAGTGCCCTAGTGTCACAGCTAACAGCAACCTCAAACTCTTGGACTCAAGCAATTCTCTTGCCTCAGCCTCCCGAGTAGCTAGGACCATAGGCACCCATCACAGCACCTGGCTGTTTTTAGAGATGGGGTCTGGCTCTTGCTCAGGCTGGTCTCAAACTCCTGAGCTCAGGAAATCCACCCGCCTCAGCCTCCCAAAGTGCTGGGATTACAGGTGTGAGCCACTGCACTCAACTTTCTATACACCATTATTTTAAAAGGTTCTCACTGTGTTGCCCAGGCTGGTCTCAAATTTCTGGGCTCCAGTTATCTTCCCACCTCAGCTTCCTGAGTAGCTGGGACTATTGGTGCATGCCAGCCAGCTATACCATTATTTTTAAGAAAATTTCCAACTAAATTATCATTTGCCATCTATTATGAGATGCAGCCCAATTACAGACATACTAAAATACTTTAAAATGTGTCCTGCAATTGAGAATCCTATTGATTCTTTGTATTTTCTACGTAGACAGTCTCATCTGCAAACCGTAAATTCTGCTGCTGCTTTCTCTTCCTTGTGTCTGATTTTTCTTGCCTTTCCAGAGCTAGTAGGGCATTTAGTACAATGGTAACAATGCCAGTTGCAGGCATTCTTGTGTTTCCTGTTCTCAAAAAGAAAGTGTTAATATTTTTAACATTAAGCATGATGCTAATTGTTTTTTTTCTTTAGATACCCTTTATTAAATTAAATTCTTTTGCTGAGTTTATCTTCATGTAAAGCCTTACTTTTCTTGTCTAGAATCTAATTTTGGTACTTTTAAAATCTAAGTCACTATATAGTTTTCTATTTCTGAAGATATTTCGACTGTTAAACATTAAGCAGAGTTGTTTTGTCATCTCTGACACATCCATCTCAAATGTGTTCCTTGTTGTGTTTTTTTTTGGCGGGGGAGGGGTTGTTCCCATTCCTGGCATCTTACATCCTTGTATGCCTGGTTATCTTTGACTAGTCACTGACTATTTTATTTGAAAACCTATTTGTAGAAATAATTTAAGGGGTGAGATGAATGTACCTTCTTCCTTTACTTTTGACAGATGCAGGGACACACCAGTCTGGGAGTCTCTTAATTCAAGTTCTAGGCTTAAGCGTCCCTGAATCACCCAAGCATCATCAACAGTGTTTCCTTCTACACTCTTATTGCTACATACAGCCCTTTGCAGTCCCACCTTCATCTTATGTGTGGGACTGTCAAACAACCCTGGCAAGCCCTGTCCTAATTTCTCTCCTCCTCATCTTAGCAACTTGCCAAAAAGACAGCTCTATTTCTTGGTAGTTTCTTTCAGGTCTACAAATTACCTCAAAGTGAAACCCTGCACAAAGATACCCAGCTAAGGAGGGTAAGTGGGATCAGAAATGTTAATACCTGCCCTATGCCCCAAGCCATGTGCTGGAAGAAGAAAGGCCTTTTAAAAATTGTCTGCCCAGGCAGACATGGTAGCTTACACCTCTAATCCCAGCATTTTGGGAGGCTGAGGCAGGAGGATTATTAGAAGCCAGGAATTTGAGACCAGCCTGGACAACATAGCAAACCTCACCTCTACAAAAAATTTAAAAATTAACCCAATGCAGCGGTGCATGTGTAGAGTCCCTGCTACTTGGGGGAGTGGGGGTGGGCTGAGGCAGAAGGAGAGCTTTGAGCCCAGGGGTCTGAGGTTGCAGTGAGCTATGATGATGCCATTGTGCTCCAGCTCTGGGAGACAGAGTAAAACCCTGCCTCCCTCCCCCCAAAAAACTAAAACAACTTGTCCACACAAAAAACTTGTACACAAATGATCATGAATCATTTGTCCACAATAGACCAAACCTGGACAGACCCAGATGTCCATACACATGTGGCACATAATAAAATATTTTTGGCCATAAAAAGGAATGAAGCATTGGCACATGCTATGAGGTCTGACAATTAAGTTCACAAACTCATCCTAGAAAAGGTTTTACCTCATTGCTGAATATCACTATGGTCACCTTCAAAGTACTCCCCTCAAGCTATGCAGTGACACCAGCACCTAGTCTACCCTTCCCAGCAATATTTGAACTCTTTTTCTGGAATGACCATTACAGCCATCGTCGTACCAAGTCTGACAATTATGTTGTGAACTTGCCACTATGTGCTTACGTTGGCAGCACTGTATGAACAGCTCGGTCAGGTATATCAGCATCTCACAGCTGTGTTCATGTCACCAGGTGGTGGTGTCTTACTGAGTGGCATTCATTACTGTTGCATGCTTTTGTGTGCCATACGATGACAGCTCTGCTGGTCATTCCAGAAAAAGAGTTTCAAAATTGCTTTGAAGGGTGGATTAGGCACTGGCATCAGTGCACAGCTTCCCAAGGGGTGTACCTCAAAGATGACCATGGTGATACTGAGCAATGAGGTATGTAGCACTTTTTCTAGGATGAGTTCTTGAACTTGTCAGACCTCATAAATCATGGATGAACCTTGAAAACAAGAGAAGGCAGGCAGGCAGGCAGGCAAAGGCAGCTACATATGGTATGATTCCATTTATATGGCATACCCCGGAGGCAAATCCATAGAGACAGAAAGTAAACTAGTGTTTTCCAAGTGCTGGGGAAAGGGGGAGTAGGAAGTGACTGCTCATGGGTACGGAGTTCCTTTTGAGATGATAAAATGTTCTGAAATCAGGTAGCAACAATGGTTGCATAACTCTGTGAATATACTAAAATCCAATGAATTGCGTACTTTAAAAGGATGATGAATTTTATGGTATGTGAATTATATCTCAGTAATTCTATTATTCAAAAGAGAAAAAAGTCCAATGTGATGTCCTATTTTTCACGTGTTAGAGGTCAATTAATACCACTTCCAAATGAGCAAAAAAGAAAGTTATACTTTATTTAGCCAAAGAGAATTCAAGAATCTTGATACTAAGTATTCCTAATATATATAATGGCTTTGAACAGTTGTATTTCAACTTTGATCAATAATGGATTAGCTACTTTATCCTTATCTAGGACAAATTACAAGCATAAGTAGCTGCAACCTGGAAAGAATTACTGTAAGCTAAATTTTTTTAAAAAAAAAAGATTTGTTCTTTGTAATATGAAAATGGAAAATGTAAGAACTAACCCATACAGGACAATAGGTCTGACAGAGTTAATACCAGTAGTAATGTGTTAAACAAAGGGTTTAACTTTTAGTTACAAACTAAAAGTTTAAAAGACTGACATGTTTTAAAATTATACAGCACATGGATACCTAGAACTAAAACAGAGTCTTTCACGTTCTGGTTCATTCTTGTCTCCACTTGAGGTGTTCTCCTGATGGCATTGTCATGGTGAACTGACAGTGGCTCTCCCTTCAGGACCTGCCAGTGATCTCTGGGGATGCACCAATGCAGTGGCAGGTGGAAAAGGCTACTCCAGCCATAGCAGCTTTGCTCCCAGTCACATGGCCCAACGCTGCAAACTGTAAGTGGCACGGAAGGGATTTCTTAAGTCAAAAGCACCCAATCTAGCTCTTTGTTCTGTGATTGCCACTCCCGTGCTGTACAGTGGAGAACAACATTCTGTTGTCTGCAACACACCCCAAACAACGTTGATGCCAAAATGACTGTATTTGCATGATTGCTTATAACTTAAAAAGAGAAAAAACACCAAGTTTCTCACACTGAATTCACATATGAAAAATGGAAGAAGATAACTGTTAGTTTTCAAGGTCTTTGTCTAACGTTTCACGGATGAATTGTAAAGTACGTTGATACAGATAAGCATCCCTTTTCTTTGGCTTACAAATGTTCAAATGGTTAACATCCACAGGAATTAGAGCTCCAATACCTAAGTCTGAAGAAAACAAAAATGTCATAAACTTAATAGAAAATATATGCTTCCCACTCGTCAACATCAAGAGGCCAAATGAGTAGTTTTATGTTTAAGTTTGTAGCTTAAAACGACACTTGACAAACCTTGCAAGAATAGATTCTCAGTAAGTACAATCAGTGTTATGCTTTTCACACATCCTTCTATGTGTTCTGGCTACTTCCTAATTTCATAGCGAACAAAGCCTGAGCTCAAATCCTTCCCACACTTGCAGGTTATTATTAAATGATTACATACAGAATATGACACATTTCGTAACAAGCTTCCCTGTCCTGATGGAAAGAATGGGAAGGTCTCACATGCACCCCACCAGGGGCAAGATGACGTCGTGCTTGACTGCTGGAGACTTGGATGGGACTTGGATGGGTTTCTGATATTTCAGTTAAAGTCCAGCTGGCTGGAAGGGTAAGAGGTACTAGGGAGGCACCTTGGAGAGCAATGCTGATAGTTATGAGGAAGAAGAACCTCTTGGTGATAGAATTAGGTGATAGAATGCCACTATAAGCAGCTGGTCTACAAGATTAACTCTGTTCTTGCTTCAAGCTTCCAAAGTCCTTTTTAAAAAACATCTGGTGGCTATTCTTCCAACTCTTCGAGTTCTTTAACTACTAAATAGTAACTCCTCAACCTACACCATGTTACTTGGAGGTAAAATTTTCTGCTAGAAAGTAGTATTTTTTCATTTTATTTAGGTACTATATATTGAAATTAGGACAAAAGTCATTATGTGGACTGGAGACTCCTGTGGCAGACACACCAGATACACACTGTCCCTGGCTGCAAAGACTCATAGTGCTGCTGAGTGCTCCCAGGACAGTGCAGAACCTGGCCCAAGAGGCGATAAGGCTTCCCAGAGACGACAAGCAAGTTGAGGAAGCAGCTGAGGGAAGAGCAACTCAGTGAAATGTCCGGGTATCTACTGTGAAGAAAGTGAAGGTTTGGGTCCTACCCTCAAGAGCCTATAATGCATTCAAGTACACCAGTAGCAGGTACTGACCATTTCCCTCAACTCTAGGATTATGAAGTGTTCTTTAACACTTGTTTTTCCCATTGGCATACTTTCTGCTTGAATATTTCACATGTATCATCTTTTTACTAAAGTTTTCACACATTTGGTTGATTGTTTTAAGGCTTCTACATGAAACTATCTATTACATAAATGCCCCTTTCAGTCTAGGTGATACAAGAGCTTCATATTACGCTAACTTAAGAATTAGCAAAGTAGACTGAAACGGGGAGGGGGTGGGGGGGCAAGATGGCCGACTGGAAGCAGCTTTTGACAGAGGCTCCTGTCCAAAAGGCAAGATAACCTCCAGAAACTGCCCAATTGAGCTGAAGACTGGGAGCCCAGCTGAGAGAGAGAAAAGTGATAACTGCAGGTCACCTCTAAGGCAAGCTGCGACTTCCAGAAACCAAGCTTCCAGCAGAAAAATGGAACTAAAGTTTTCCACCATTCTAAACTTCCAGGACACCCTTCCCCCCTTACCTGACGCACCAGAAGCCTGACCTCTGCTGAAACTGCGGGAGGAGGACTTGAGCAGCGCCCACCCTCACTATCTGCCGGACCAGGCGGCCCTCCAGGTAAGAGACTCCAGGACCCCACCAAGCCCCCGCCAGCCCCCACCACGTGGCTCAGATCCATGCCCCCACCTGGCCAAGGCCTGCTGCCCACGGCAGTCAGGAACTCCACCGGAACCCTGCCAGGCCTTGGCCTGCGCCAGCAGCAGCCAGGAACTCTGCCGGGACTCCAGCCCATGCCAATTTGCACCCTGCCAGGCCTTAGCCTGCTGCCAGCAGCAGCCAGGAAGTCCGCCAGGACACCTGCGTGGTGCCGATCTGTGCCCGGCCTTGGCCCACTGCCCGCCGAGACCCCTGCCCGGCTCTGATTGGCACCCTGCCGGGCCTTCGCCCACCACCAGCAGCAGCCAGGTACTCCACTCTGCCAGGACCCCCGCACGGCCCTGATTGGCACCCTGCCGGGCCTTCGCCCACCACCAGCAGCAGCCAGCAAGTCCGCTGGGACTCCTGTCCGGCAGCAATCTGTGCCCTGCCCGGCCTCGGCCTGCCACCCACCAGGACCCCGGCCCAGCTCTGATCCATTCCCCAGGCCCACCACCCACAGCGGCCAGGATCTCCACTCCGCCGGGACCCCCCGGGGCCTTGGCCCGCCGCCAGCAGTGGCCAGGAACTCCACTGGGACTCCTGCGCGGCCCCAATTGGCACCCCACCAGGCCTTGTCCCACCACCGCAGTGGCCAGGAAGTCCGCAGGGACTCCCACACAGCGCAGATCTGTGCCCCACCCAGCCTTGGCCTGCCGGGACCTCTGCGCAGTTCTGCTCCGTACCCTCCAGGACTTGGCCCTCCGCTTGCAGCAGCCAGGGACTCCGCCAGGCCTTAGCTCGCCACCTGGTCTGCTGTGGCCAGGGACTCCACTGGAACCCCTGCACTGGGCCTCCACCTGCTGCCCACACCGGCCAGGGACTCCACCAGGAACTTGCCAGGCCTCCGCCTGCCTGCCCAGGCCAGGAACTCCGGGAGCCATACAACCCGCCTCCTCCCCTACCCTCTCTGCCTCCACACCGTCCCCATCCTACCCCCCATCTGGACAGGGACTCAGGAGGCTGAGTGACCCGTGCCCTCCCTCTGGAGCCCTCCTCCCAGTCAGAGACTGCTGGAGACACAGGCTCCCTTTGCAAAGGCCACTGGGTGCCCCATCCCATGCCCTGCTGTTTGATCTGGGCGTGCCACACTCCGGAGCTGCTCCTGCAGCCAGAACTCCCTGGGTGGGGGCAGTCCCATAAGAGCTACACAGGATTACTCCCTACAAAGATCCAGCAACAACAGTGATTCTGTCGGGGTCTGATCTGGAAGAGACAGCTCCCCAACTCTGAGGATGGTCATAGGCAACAGTGAAAAATAATCCTGAGGCAGAATCAACAGAAAAACTCTGGCAATATTAATAATCAGATCAACTCCCCCAAGGAACGACAAGGTAGATACAGCACAAGATCCCTTGCATAAGCAAATGGCTGAGATGTCAGAAATTGAATTTAGAGTCTGGATAGAAAATAAGATCAGCAGAACGGAGGAAAAGATGGAATTAGAATTTCAAGCAGTAATCTAAAAGATGACCCAAAAGATGTCTCAAGAATTCAACAAATTCAAAGACAAAATGACCAAAGATTTTGACACAGTGAGACAAGAAGTTACAGCCCTCAAAGATCTGAGAAATACAGTAGAATCCCTCAGTAACAGAATGAAGCAAGCAGAAGAAAGGATTTCTGACATGGAAGACAAAGCTTTTGAATGCTCCCAAACTTCCAAAGAAGAGAAATGAAAGGCAAAAATGGATCATTCTCTCAGACAGCTCTGGGATAAATCAAAGAAAACCAATATTCGCCTTATAGGGATACCTGAAAACGAGGAAGTGGCGTCACAAGGCACAGAGTCTCTTCTTTATGAGATTATGAAAGAGAACTTTAAAGACATGCCAAGAGATTTTGGAATTCAGATAGCAGACAGTTTCAGAACCCCAGCACGACTCAACCCGAATAAGACATCCCCCAGGCACATCATAATTAAGTTCACTAAAGTTAATATGAAGGAGAAAATTCTGAAAGCAGCCAGATGTAAGAAATCCATTACCTACAAGGGGAAGAATATTAGAATAACTGCAGATCTCTCTGATCAAACCT
>CAUYRH010062261.1:0-12270 GCA_963574655.1 Perodicticus potto
ATTCTTGTGCTATAATTGTATTATATCCTTTATGTGAAAGTTATAAATTAGCTTCGGAGTAGGGCTGAGTACATTGGATACTTTCTCTTCCATTCTTGAGATACTTTGCTAAGAAGAATATGTTCCAGCTCCATCCATGTAAACATGAAAGAGGTAAAGTCTCCCCATCTTTCTTTAAGGCTGCATAATATTCTATGGTGTACATGTACCACAATTTATTAATCCATTCGTGGGTTGATGGGCACTTGGGCTTCTTCCATGACTTAGCAATTATGAATTGGGCGGCAATAAACATTCTGGTACAGATGTCTTTGTTATAATGTGATTTTTGGTCTTCTGGGTATATACCAAGTAAAGGAATTATAGGATCAAATGGCAGATCTATTTTTCGATCTCTGAGTATTCTCCAAACATCTTTCCAAAAGGAACGTATTAGTTTGCATTCCCACCAGCAATGTAGAAGTGTTCCCTTTTGTCCACATCCATGCCAACATCTCTGGTTTTGAGATTTTGTTATGTGGGCTAATCTTACTGGAGTTAGATGATATCTCAAGGTAGTTTTAACTTGCATTTCTCTGATGATTAAGGATAGTAAGCATTTTTTTCAAGTGTCTGAAGGCCGTGCACCTGTCTTCTTTAGAGAAGTTTCTCTTCAAGTCCTTTGCCCGTCCTAAGAAGGGATCACGTGTTCTTTTCTTGCTAGTACGTTTGAGTTCTCTGTGGATTATGGTTATTAATCCTTTGTTGGAGGCATAACTTGCAAATATTTTCTCCCATTCTGAGGACTATCTGCTTGCTATACTTACTGTGTTCTTGGCCATGCAGAAGCTTTATAGTTTGATCAGGTCCCAGTAGTGTATTTTTGATACTGCTTCACTTGCCTGGGGGGTCCTCCTCATAAAGTATTCACCCAGGCCAATTCTTTCAAGAGTTTTCCCTTCACTTTCTTCTAGTATTTTTATAGTTTCATGTCTTAAGTTTAAATCTTTAATCCAGTATGAGTCTATCTTTGTTAGTATCCAGCACATAAACAAATTAAAAAATAAGGAACATATGATTCTCTCAATTGTCTCAATTGATGCAGAAAAAGCTTTTGACAATATCCAGCATTCCTTCATGATCAGAACACTTAAGAAAATTGGTATAGAAGGGACATGTCTTAAACTAATAGAGGCCATCTACAGCAAACCCATAGCCAATATTGTATTGAATGGAGTTAAATTGAAATCATTTCCACTTAGATCAGGAACCAGGCAAGATTGCCCATTGTCCCCATTGTTCTTTAACATTGTAATGGAAGTTTTAGCATTGCAATTAGGAAAGAAAAGGCGATCAAGGATATCCACATAGGGTCAGAAGAGATTAAACTTTCACTCTTTGCAGATGATATGATTGCATATCTGGAAAACACCAGAGACTCTACTACAAAACTTTTAGAAGTGATCAAGGAATATAGCAGGGTCTCAGGTTACAAAATCAACACTCATAAATCTGTAGCCTTTATATACAACAACAATAACCAAGCCAAAAAAGCAGTCAAAGATCTATTCCTTTCACAGTAGTGCCAAAGACGATGAAATATTTGTGAGTCTACCTAACAAAGGATGTGAAAGATCTGTATAAAGAGAACTATGAAACTCTAAGAAAAGAAATCACTAAACATGTCAACAAATGGAAAAACATACCATGTTCATGGTTGGGAAGAATCAACATTGTTAAAATGTCAATACTACCCAAAGCAATATACAATTTTAATGCAATTCCTATTAAAGCTCCATTGTCATATTTTAAAGATCTTTAAAAAATAATCGATTGTTTTATATGGAATCTAATATTTTTCTGTGAGAAAAAAAATCAAGTTTATGAAACCATCTTCTCCCTGAGACATAAAAATTCAGTCATTCAATATTTTAAACAACACATTTATTTTAATCATGAGTCATTTCTACCATATACTAGAGATAAATAAATACAGAAAGGAGAATTTGGGGTTGCAGGTTTCTTTCCCTTCCTGTAACTAGAAACATATTAACCATACATGAATCATTTTAATTTGGGCTTAAAAAATGGAATACTTTTTAATATGGACCCTATAATGAACATATAATAAAAGGTCAGCAAACCTTTAAGGAAAATTAACATTGTGAAGGGAAAGAAATAAATTCTACAAACAGAAATAAAATCCTCAAGGCAAGTAAAACAACTTTGAAGGAAGTATAATAGCACCAAAGAATACACGATAAGAGGAATAAACTATTGAAAGAAAACTGAAATGAAGATCTATAAGATAACAGCAATAACCGCCCTGAGATACCACCTAACCTCAGTGAGAATAGCCCATATCACAAAATCTCACATATGCCATGGAATAACACGCAGCCATTAGAAAAGATGGAGACTTTACATGTTTGTATTAACCTGGATTGAGTTGGAACACATTCTTTTTAGAAAAGCATCACAAGAATGGAGAAGCAAAAATTCAATGAATCAAACAACTGTCATGATGACATTGGAAATAAATAAATACATAAATAAATAAAAAAATAAACAAACAGATATTGAAATGAGAGCCAGAAGATCTAATAAAGTAACATAAGAAATAAAAGGAGGAAAAAAAGTGGGAAAATAATGAAAAAAAGTAATCCTCCAAAAATAACAAAAATTGTTAGTTTTATGATTGAATAGACTTACTGAATGTTAAATAGCATTATTTGGTAGTATTATGGTGAAATTTCAGAATACCTTGGATTAAAAAAAAAATTCCAAAATACTTTTGAGAAAAAGAAATATTATCTTCTTAGAAAAGAGAATTTTTCATTTTCTTTGCCAGCACATTTAGTCTAGAAATCAATGAAATGATGTTTTTAAAATTTCAAGCAAAATTGACTTTAAGGGGCTAATTCTATAACAAACTAACATACAATTGTGCTGGCACCAAAAAATCATTTCTACTTAATGATTCTACTAGTAATAAAAGGACCAAGGTAGTTTTGCCCCAAAAGTTCCTTTCTGCAAGTATTACATAAGGATTACTGTAGCAGGACAAAACACTGATACAAGAAAGAAAATTAAGACAAAACAAAGTGATGATCAAATAAATGATAAAACAAATTATTACCTAATTTTTAGCAAAATACTATGAAACTTATAGCAATTATTAAGAAATTATTCTGAAGCTGTAAGTAAAGGGCATAGAAGCTAAATATTATGAGTTAGAGAGAAGCCATGAAATTAATCAGTTTTGAGAAAACAGAAGTAGAGGATTTTTGCATAAGCCATAATTATTATGTAGAAATTATGAATTAAAAATAAATTATACAGTTTATTTAGTGCTTACTGTGTGCCAATCACTATTTTAAGTCTTTTTCAGACAATAAGCCATTTATACCTAACATTTCTAAACCCTGGTAATATATTTTAATATATGGCTGTTAAAAATGTATTTATTTTATTGTTTGGTATTAATTGAGGGTACAAAATATTAGGTTACACTGATTGCCTTTGTTGGGTAAAGGAATTTGATAATTGTGTCCCATCCCCAAGAGGTGCATGATACATCGTTGTTACAGGTCACTTCTGACACTTCTTGCCAGGGCCCAGGACTGGCCAGGTCTCGGGCCCAGCCTAACTAGGTTCCAGATGCGGACCGCTAAGTTACCTGGCTCAGGTTCAGTTTCTCTTAGGTGCCTGAAGGCTATCTACTTCAGCTGGAAAGAGAGAGAGGAAAAGAGTGTGAATCTTAGAGAGAATAAAGCAGTCTTCTTAGAAAGATAGGTCTTGGTCTTTAGTAGAGCTTAGTAATCTTCAGCAGAGAGATGCCGTGCTGGCCTTTTGCAGGCAGGAGAGGAGACAGAGTCAGAGTAAGCGGGTCTGTGATAGAATGCGCATGCTCCCTGACTGCCTTCTCCTCCAGCCTAATATAAGGCTGATCTCGTGCCTCTTAACACCACAGGTGTGGAGACTGCCAATTCACCACTGCTGTCATCTGGCAAGCTCTCACGCTTGTTAGGAGAGCTGAATCCCTCTCCATGCCCTTTCCACCCAGGTGTTCCATGATTGAGCATTACAGGTATTTCTTGTAACTCTCACTCCTCCTAGCCATAGGCTATATGGGCTCCAACACTTAGTTTTTAAAAGCCAAGTAAGTACTGCCCTTTTATATACTTTGGTAATGAAATATTACATACTCATGACATATATAGACATACAGGAAGACATTCAGACAGAAGCAGATCTTATAGATTTTATAAAGAATTTTTGTATGCCAGCTTTTAAATATATTCATACTATCAATCTTTTAATTATCAGTTTTATTGCCCTAAGAAACTATATGATGGGCAAAAATTTGTCTTGTAAAAGATAATTATTAGGTGAAATAAGACAGAAAGTTTATATTTCTAAAGGACAGACCTAGAACTTTAGGCCTAAATATTGTGCCATCATTTGCTAATACCAAGGAAAAAAGGTTGTATGTAAAGCATCAGTTAAGACAAGATGGCCAGAAAAAGTACCCTAAACAAAGGGAAAACTGGTCATATAAACTTAGAACAAGGGTTAGAATTTCTAGTGACTCAGCACTCCGTCTCAGACACTCTTATAAACTGAAATTTCCTTTTCATGGATATAAATTTCTTTATAAAGGAGTTTAAGATATCCAATGAAGGTCTAGGAACAGTCACTCATGCCTGCAATCCCAACCCCTTAGCAAGATAATCAGATTCAGTCTGATCCCAGACCTAGTAAAGTTTCCACTGAAACTTTCAAACCAGTTAAAATCAACTTTGCTCAGCTATGGAGCAAATCTGCAGGACTCAAAACATGAATCTGTGGAGTTTCAGAATCTGACAAAGAACTTCCCCCAGGAACCCCAGTTGCACTGAGAAAGTGATGGGCACAACCTGGCAGGTACATCAGTTGTCCACGTGGTGCTGGTGGGGGTCTCTGAGCGCTCTTTCTTTTGGAACCTACTTCTGACCAACTCCATTTGACAGAATTTAAATGAACAAAGAACAATTTGGAAATTGGGCAGCTGAACCAGAAAAAGTTGAGAGAGACTCTGGTACTGCCACCTGTTTAGAGAAGATTCATGGACAGTATGCTTCAGTGTTTGGCTTAAACCATTGGAATAGTTGGCCACCTCTGCTCGGTCAAAACTCTGGGTGATCAGCAAAGAGGAAGAAGGAGGGGGGTGTGAGTAAGCACAGCTGAATGGAGCAGGAACAAACAACCGACATTTTTGCTTTCGAGCTTCCTAATGAATGTACCCTTCTCATTGAAACCAAAAAGCCTTTACAAAGATTATAACTTAATCAAGAAAATAAGAGATATCTCGAAAGAGGCAGAAAAAGTTTCATGGGATCCAAAAAGTCATAAAAATGGCTCAAAGAAAAGAAAGTCTCACTTGCATCAACAAATGGCACAAATATCAAATCTGAAAAAGTCCATTCCCCGCCCAACAATTAAACCCAGGCTGCTGGGGTGAAAGCACAGAACTTTAACCATTAGGCGATGAGCTAAATTGGCCTCTGCCATCATTCCCACTGGAGTAGTGTTCAAAGGATTTTTATCTCTGTTTTAGATCAAATATTTGCTCTCCAACCTTTGTCAAGAGAATCATTAAGGCTGGCTACAAAATTGTTACATGTTGTTTTTGTTCTGATCTTTTCATAAATATAAGGCAATTACTTAGAATAAGAGAACCCTAAAATCTGCATTTCTTTTTAAATTGAAAAGTCTTTAAAGGATCCATTTCTAACTATTAATTTTTAATGATGCATTTATGTTAAAGCAAATGCCAAAGCAAAAAGGTCTTCCAAAACAAGCCAAACCAGAAATTCAAGAGTATTCTTCTGGACAGACTCCCTATTCTACATCCAATTGGGGAGAAGTCTCCCTAAGACAAGACTTCCTATAATATAGGGAAGGCCAGTCAAGACCCACAAAGGAGCCACAGTGCTTCCAGAGAGCCAAACAATCCAGAGAAGGAAGGGTGTGCTGTGCATGCTTCAAATACTCATCCCGTCTTCTAGTTCCAGAATCTATTTCTCTACTGTAAACCGGTGAAAGCACCAGGGGTCAACAACATCCCACCAGCAGGGGTAACACCACAGATGACCCTCAGTTCAAGAGAACTGAATGGCTGCTAGTGGAATGTCCCACTGGTGAGAGGTTGCCAAACTGCAAGTATGTGTCCACAAGGTCGATCCTGGATAAGCCCCCAATTTTGATCCCTCCCAACAAGATTCATTTCCTGCTGTCCAAGAAGCAGCCAATACACAGAGACAGCAGGGTTTACAGCAGAAAAAGAGCTTAATTCTGCGTAGTGCTAAGTGGGGAGACTGGAGGAATTTCTCAAATCTGCCTCTCTGAGAATTTGAGAGTCTAGGTTTCTAAAGACAGTTTGGTGGGCAAAGGATTGTGTTACAATAGGGGCAAAATCTTGTGTTGAATTTGTTACTGGGTTGGGGTCATAATTCTAGTTGACTCGGGGTCACAATTCTAGGTGACTCAGTTTCTTGGTATGGACTGCTAGTCTAATGGGTCAGCCAATCCACTGGAATGCAGGACTGGGAAGTTAGCTCAGAAACTACCTTTAACTTTTGAAACGGTGAACTTAGGTATGGAGAGACTTAAAAATTGTTATGACTACCAGGTATGTGACTCCATAGTAGCAATTACGGACAGTGATTAATTATTATCATTATTTTTAGCTCGGCTTGGCGCTTTGGAGCCCTTATCTCAGTCATTTCTTTGTACTCTTTTTTGGTTTGTGTAAAGAGTGGTTTCAATTGGAATAGACTTCATTTATGTAGTCCTCTTTGCAAAGATTTATAGATTAAATTAGCACGCATAAGAGTTCATCCCAAATGTACAGTGAGAGAACAGGTGCAGGAAAGATAAGCTTCAAAATAGGGAAGATATTGTTATAACCAAAACATCGTTTGAATGAAGAATTGAACGGTGAACTGGTTTGTAAGATTTCACAGACTAACATCCCAAGAGGATGAAATTGTGCAAGCAGTGGCTCAGAGGCAGGTGAGACCTTCATATGGATCAGGTGGGAAATCACTGAAAGTTCGAGGGGACAGATGATGAAAACTGTGCATTAAGTGGATGTGCCAATTATTTATTGACTGGCTGTCAGCTCAATTCCTTCTCTTCTGTGCAATACTATGTATTTTAAAGAAGACTAAACCTTATAATCTGTATTTTCTAAGTGCTGCTTCTGGAAAGTACTGGCAAGAAAGTAGAAATCAGAAGACTAAATCTTCCTTCTTCAGGTTTCTGTCTATGACTTTTGTAGCAGCTGCAGGGTAATCAACAGGTGGTGGGACCAACGGAGGTGGAGCTGCCACTGCAGATGCATTGCCACCGTGGTGGTGACTCTGGTGGCAGCAGAAGCCAGAGGGGCAAAGATTGTGCATCCCCACTCTGGAACAGCAGATTCAGCAGCACAGATACCTTAGCCTCTCGTTACAGTTCATTCTGGCAGCCAGGGGTAGTAGTATTTTACTAAATTTCTAACCCATGAGCAACCCAATCGTTTTTTGTTTCTCTAATTTTCTAACACCTTTGCAACCAATCACTGCCTTAAAGGTTTATCTGATAAAACCCCGACTAATGCAAAAGATAATTTGATGACAGAAAGTGAGTAAAATAAAACAAGAGGCTATAAAGAGGGAAATCATTTAAGAGCTATTATTGTCAGGACAAAATCCAAAGTTCTCAGCTGGACATACAAGACCCTGGTGGCCCTGGCTCTTGCTTGCCTGTAGGCTTTTCTCTTCAGGCTTCCTTCACATTCTCATTCTTGCTTTCTTTGTGATCATAATGTACCACCTTGAGTGGCAATTGCTCATGGCTATATTTGATTCATTCCAAAATTTGAGGTCTGACAATTAAGTTTGCAAATTCACCCTAGAAAAAATACTACAGAGCTCATTGCTGAACATGACTGCAGTCACCTTTGAAATAAGCGCTCCCCTGGGGAAGCTATGCACTAAGGCTAACCCCTAGTGCACACTTCAAAGCAAAATTGAAACTCTTTTTCCACAATGGCCATCAGGGCTGTCATGGTACAAGGTGTGACAATTAAGTTTGCAAACTCATCCCAGAAAAAGTGCTTTGCAGGGTGGACTAGGAAGCTGGTCTTGGTGCATAGCTTCCCAAGGGCAGGACTTCAAAAGTGCCCATAGTGACATTCAGCAGTGCGGTATATAGAACTTATTCTAGGATGTGTTCATGAACTTAACGGTCTCATCTCTTATATCTGATGCACATAAAAAAAAGTACTAATACATGTACAGATTACACAATACCAAAAAAATAATAACAAGGCAATGAACACTCACATACTTCAGGTTAAGAAATAGAATATTACTGGGCAGTGCCTGTGGCTCAAAGGAGTAGGGCACAGTTCTCATATGCCAGAGGTGGCGGGTTCAAACCCAGCCCTGGCCAAAAAAAAAAAAAGAAATAGAACATTACCAAGAGTTTAAAAATCCTCTGTGTACCTCTTCCCAATGATGTCACCACATGAACCTCCTAGTGATAACCCTTACCATTTTCCCTTAAATTTTTTCCTGCTTTTACTTACAGTTTTGCTACCTTTGAATGTCTCCCCAAACGGTAATTATTAGTTTTTCCTGTTTTTGAACATTATATAAATGTTTTGAACAATAAGTAAATTATATGTAAAACTATTTGCTTTTCACATAAGATATTTGATATTCTGCTTGTCGACATAAATAACTATAGTTTACTTTTTGTTAATGTATACATTCCCTTATATGGGTATGCCCCCCTTTTTGTTTCTCATGCTATTGGTAGTTGTTTAAATGATCCCCCTTACCCTTTTGGCTACTATTAACATTGCTTACTATAAATATCATTTAACTTATTTCCTATTACAAGAGCGGCATAATTTTTCAGGTGTATATCGAGAAGTGGGGTTGTTGTTATATCGTATGCAAATGTTCAGTTTTACTTGCTGTGATTAAATGTCTTCAAAAGTGTTTCACCAGTTTATGCTTCCACCAGATCAATATGACACCCATAAATATTTAACATTCTTACCAGGTTGATATTATAAAACTCTAATTTTTGCTAATACGGCAAGTGTGAAACTTCCCATAACACTTTCACTTTACATTTTTCATATTCTGGTTGAGGTTTTATTTTTTATGTTCGTTGACTGTCTTGTGTTTCTCTGTTGATAAGTACTGTTCAAGTTTTTAAATGTTTCTTATTAATTTATAGATTTGTATATATTTTTATTCTTTTTTAAATCAGTTATATGTATTAAAATTACCTTTTCTGAATTTGTGGCTTATTTGTTCACTTTGTATGATTTATGATCACTGAAACTCTGAATTATAGTTTAGTATAAATTTTATCATTATTTTACCTTTTAATATCTTTTGACAATTGTTTAGGAAGTAATATTCTGCACAAGATAGTATTAAAATAAAGGTTTTCCATATTTTCCTCTAAAAATTCTAGAAAATTACCTTTTATATTTAGTAATAAGTCCTCCTGAAACTGATTTTGTTAATAACATAAGGTAGGAGTTTCTGTCATTTTCAGCCATGTGGATTTATACTTGTTCTAGTATACTTACTGAAAAGCCTTTCCTGTCCCATGGTTCTGTCCTTTCGTCTCCATCATATATTTATTACCCATACATACATGGATTTACTTTGTAATTATCTATTACATTCAATTTTTTTCAATTGGTGATTTTTTTGTGCCAATACTGTGCAATCTTTAACATTATAGTTTTGTTTTATGTGTGTGTATGTGTGTGTGTGTGTCTTTGCAGTTTTCAATCCGGGCTGGATTTGAACTTCCAGTATATGGGGCTGGCACCTTACTCCTTGAGCCACAGCCACTGTCTTTTTTTTTTTTTTTAAGACAGAGTCTCTCTTTATCACTCTCCATAGAGTGCTGAGGGCCGAGGCATCATAGCTCACAGCAACCTCAAACTCTTGGGCTCAAGTGATTCTTTTGCCTCAGCCTCCTGAGTAGTTGTGACTACAGGTGCCCTCCACAACACCCGACTATTTTTTGAGATGGAGTTTTGCTATTGCTCAGATTGGTCTGGAACCTGTGAGTTCAGGCCATCCACCCACCTCAGCTTCCCAGAATGCTAGGATTACAGATGTGAGCCACCACGCCCAGCAACATTATAATTTTATAATGCCTTTGCATGTGTATTTGTTAAGGTTCTCCATAGAAATAGAAATAATATTATGTGTATGAGAAAGAAAGAGAAAGAGAGCGAGACACACACATTCTAAGAAATTGTGGGGTCTGTGTCATTTAAAATCTGCAAGGCAGGCAGGCTAAAGATTAGAGATACTGGGAAGAGCTGGTATTGCAGCAAGTTCAATGGCAGTCAGGAGGTGGAGTTCTTTCTTTGAGAGTCCTCAGTCTTTGTTCACTTATGGTCTTTCAACTGATGGGATGAAATTCAGACATATCATGGAGGGTAATGTCTACTCAGTCTACAGATGTAAATGTTAATCATATCTTTCATTTACAGCAACATTTTGACTGATGTTCACAATCATCTGGAAACAATAGCCAAGCAAAGTTTAACATAAGGTCAGTCATCATGGTATATGGTAGAACCTCACATTGTTCTTCAAAAATCATGGCTACTCTTAACTCTGCACATTCTCATAAATATTTTAGAATTACATTTCCAATTCCAGAAAATACTTTAAAAATATTTTGATTGAGATGGTCCTAAGTCTGTAGTTTGATGGATTTATTCAAAATCAGATGTGGTATATGAGAGCACAACAGGGGTCAAGGGGTCAAGTATGTGCTCAATTTATTTAGCCTGAGTAGCTGAAAGGATGGTTCAGAGCAGGTTTAGGGAAGAAGATCCAGAGTTTGGTTCTGAATATACTGAATTTCTTCTGGACATATACATTTGGGAGTTCTCAGCTGATAACAGCAGTTAAAATCATGAAACTAGATGGGATCATCCAGGAATAAATGTAGGAAGAGAACAGAAGTAATTTTACGATTAAGCCTGCAACATTCAATGTTTGGGGAGCTCCAAGATAAAGATGATCTTACAAAAGAGAATGAGGAGCAGTTGCCAGGTTCGGAAAACCAAGAGTGTGGTTTCCTAGAAAAATATGTTTTAAAAACTTATTTCACAGAGGGGAGACTGATCACTGGACCAAAGGCTGCTGATAGAGTAATTAAACTAAATATGTATCATTGACAATTAGATTTCGAGCTGTGCAGGTCAATGGATATCTTGGTGAATTTCCGAGGCGCTGGAGTGAAGGGAACCAGGGAACCGTGGACTACATTGTCAACAAATTTTGGCTGTAAAGCACAGCACAGTAGTGCTAGAGGAGATTTCAGTGTCTAGGGGTATTATTATATTTTTGGTTGTTATTTATTTATTTAGACAGAAGAAATAACTCACCTTTCTATACAGCAGCAATAACAGATAATTCTTCAAAGAGGGAAGAACAGACGAAGCACATCTCTGAGTAGTCTCCTAGCTTTTAATGTTTGCCCTGAGTGTGTGACTCTCTTTTAAAGGGATTTACAAGCAATGCCTTTCTAGGTATTTTATCCTCTGCAATTACACTGTAAACTTTTTGCAGGCAGGAATGGACCAGGATTGAACTTTTTGCCCAGTGGTCAGTAATAGGAGTTTGTAGCTGATTGATTAGCATCATAAAGTGTTAATGGCTCTCGGACACTTAATGAATTACTGACTCCTAGGGCTTTGGAAAGCCCAGATTCCAGAAGGTGCTATCTTATTCTTAAACACAAAAGATGATTCCCTAAAAGTGCAATGTTAGAGGCGTAGCAAGGGATTAGGAGAACGGAACAGGAATTCTCACTCGTGTTTAGCACACCTTCTGCCTGTCATCAATGGAAATAGCTTCTAAACCCACCATGTGAAGCCCTGAATGATAAAACTTGGTGTCGCTGTCCATGACTATAAATAAGCAAACTTGGGGTTGCTGTCCACGATCATAACTGCATCACCGGCTCGGCGCCTGTGGCTCAGCGGGCTAAGGCGCCAGCCACGTACACCTGACCTGGCAGGTTCGAATCCAGCCCGGGCCGCCAAACAGCAATGACGGCTGCAACCAAAAAATGGCCGGGCATTGTGGCAGGCACCTGTAGTCCCAGCTACTTGGGAGGCGGAGGCAGGAGACTCGCTTGAGCCCAGGAATTGGAGGTTGCTGTGAGCTGTTATGCCACTGCACTCTACACAGGGTGACAGCTTGA